>LOJH01002260.1:11662-26171 GCA_001685095.1 Ellobius talpinus | reverse complement strand
CTCTCTCTCTCTCTCTCTCTCTCTCTCTCTCTCTCTCTCTCTCTTTCCTTTTCTCCCTTCTCCCCATCCCCTTTTTCTTTTCCCCTTCATAACCCACTAAATAAATACCCACTTTCTCTGCATGGCGTGCATAGCTACCCGTCCTGGTCTCTCACCTGCCATGCGGCTCTCTGCCTGGGACTGGCTACCCTCATGACCACGTGGTCTTGGTCTGCCTCCTGCTGCCACCAATCAGGAAACTGCAACCACCATGCGGCTCCCTGCCTAGGACCTGCTTTTACCTCTACCATTACACTCTCCCCTGGTTATACAATATTCAGTATTAGGGGGAGCTGGGCAGGGAGTGTTAGAGAAATCTGAAGTATCTTTGTTACATTTCTATATATCTGAAAAAGGGTTCCAAAGTTTTAAAAACTGGATTAAAATAACTCTTTTATTTCATCTTTGCCCCAGATTTTATATTTTTATCTTAATTTTTGTCTCAATCCTTAAACCAATTCCTTTTGCATTCTTAACTTGCCACTCCTTGGGGTTAAGTCATTCATCTTTCTAAATTCTCTTCTGCCTTTCATCCCTTACACGTTTGCTTCATTGGCTGGCAGTCTCCATGGCTTTCAAAATCTCTTCCTTTCTTTTAATCTCACCATTGAGAAGACAATGAATTCGTGGATTCTGTTTATTGAAGTTTAAGTTTTAGGTCGCTTGACTTCCAGATTGCTTACCGTTTTAATCACTTTGTAACCAGCTGTCTCCCCTCATTATACCCTGTGCTTTGTAGCTGTGGCCTCCAGGGCACATGTGTTAAAGACTTCATCCTCAAGGTGGCGCTGTTGGGAGTTAGTGGAACCTGGGAGGCGGAACCCAGTGGGAAGTCTTTGGGGACTGTGGGGGGGTGCGGTGCTCCCTGAGGGAACCACGAACTCTCCTTTCATTTTCAACAGTTGTCTTAAAGCACTTGGTTTGTGGTACTTTCCTGGTCAGTGTTGAACAAGGAGCCCCTGGGCAGGGCAGGGCAGGGCAGGGCAGGGTAGGGCAGGGCAGGGCAGCGCAGGGTTCATTGTGGCTCACGGTTTGAAGATGCATAACCGTTTGTGGTGGGGAAGCCACAGTGGTGGTGGCTGAAGTGTGAAGCAGCTGTCTCGAGCATCCACAGTGAGGCAGCAGGGAGAGGTGAAGGCTGGTGTCCAGCTCACGGTCAGTTTCTCAGACATCTGGGTCCTCAGCCCACAGTACTGTGTATGCTGTGCACATTTAGGGTGACTTTTCCTGCTTTAGTGTCCTCAGTCTAGAAACTGAGGAGTCGGCAAGAAGGCAAGGAGGGGTCAGAAGACGGAAAAGTCAAGAGCCTGACGTGTGAAGTGAGATGGGAGGAACGCCGTGGGACTCATGGTAAGGAAGGACACGGCGTGCTTCAAGAAAGAAGCCCCTTCTGTGGGGAGTGAACAGTTTTAATGTACACAGTGGCAGCAGGAGAGGAGAGAAAGGTCTCTCTATCAATCTAGCCACTGCTCCCAGTAGCCGAGAAACAGGCAGATTCTGGTCAGTAAAATATCCCCAAATGATGCTGGAACTCTCGGGCAGCTGGGCCGAAGCCATCCTATGACTGAGGACAGAGGGATGAGCATTTCCTCTGCCCAGAGCTTCCCAGAGCTGCCCAGAGCTCCCCAGAGCTGCCCAGAGCTGCCCAGAGGCCTGCATCCTAGGTGATTTCAAGTCCAGTAAAGTTGGCACTGAAGATGCTCACTTCAAAGTAGCCCGGGTCAGAGAGAGCGAGTGTGTCTGGGCTGGTCATCTTTCTCTTCCTCTTTATTGTACCCAGGTCCCAACACTGCAGACTGGTACTAGAGTTCTTTCCCTTGCAACTAATCTTTGGAAATGTTCTCATAGACACCCCCAGAAACATGTTCTACTAATCTCTGGGGTGCGTCTCAATGAAAGCAAGTTGATAGAAACATTAAGCAACACTCTGTATCCATCCGTCGGGCTCCAGCCATGTATTTACCACAAGTTTATTACTGCAGGCATACCAAGAAGCTGTTCCTACCCTCAAAACAAATATTTTTATGGATTTTTCTACAGTAAATGATAATAACAATTCAGATCTTGAATATTGCCTTTGGGTTAAAAGTGTTTTTTTCCTATATTATCTCATTTGATAAATAACGCTAATTGTCTCCACCCTGATGAAAGAAGCCCAGTTCTTGTAGATGAGTGTGTGGCAGTCATTGGGGCTTCACTCAGGTCCTGGTCATTAATGAGCACTTAGCATGCTTCAGGAGGAATGGGCTGAAGATTATCTCAAAGTATTATCATAATGTTTAGCATATTGGAATAGAGATGAAGAGAAATAATTAGGCGTGGCCGATGTAGATGGAAGCTAAGTTCTTTGTTCCTGATGGAGAATAAAAGACTTGGATTAATAATAATCACACCAAGTAATCATGAAGTTGATTTCTGGCCATCACAGGAGAATCCTCAGTATTTTTCAAATATAGAAATAGAGACCAAACCGTCTCCGAGGCCGTGTGGCATTGTAAGTGGAATCTCAGGCTGGAGAGATGTCTCAGTCAATTCATGGCAAGCTGCCCCAACGATGCTATCTTATGGAACATGACTCAGACCACAAAAGTGATAGTCGTACAACATTATGATCTGGACCAAGCTCTTTTCACATTTTATCACACATGTCCTTGTAAAGTCTCCAAGGGAGCAACTCTCCTTATGCCCAATGTACAGATGGGGAGACTGAGGCATAGAGAAGTCTAGTGTCCACCTCAAGAATACCAGCTGGTAGGTGGTGGAGTTCTGGTAGAAACTCAGAATTAACTCCAGAGCCCAGGCTCTTACTCCCTTCTACATAGCTCCCAAATTCAGACACCCCCTTACACACACCCCTACACCCACACAAAGACTGGAACTTTCCCCCTGCAATCTGCTAATGCTGGGGTAGAATTGTTGCACGGTTCAGGTTGTGTCTGTGGACTGGGGGTGGATGGGCTGGGCTGGGCTTTTTCTCCCTGCTGTCCAGAACTTGCTCTGAAGTCCAAATCCTGAAAAGCCCACCGTATTGGCCCTTGCTACTGGCTGTAGATCTAGGGGAAACTGAGTCCATCATATTCAGGGGCTCAGGAGAGGGTCAGCATCCACAATGGCTGGCCCACAGGCCTCTGCTTATCTCGTCACCGTTTCCCCCTTCAGTCAGAAGCAATCTAAAGGCACAGCCCATGAGCAGGTATCAATTAATCATGGGTAGTCGGTCATTCTTAATGGTGTCTGTAGACGGGAGCAATGTAGGATAAATGAGTTCAAAAAATAATCTGGGCAGAAGGGGACAGGGTCTCATGCAGCCCAGACTAGCCTGAAATTCTGTGGCCAAGGATGACCTTGAACTTCTGATCCTACTGCCTCCATGTCCCAAGTGCTAGGAAGCACGTGTGCACCACCCACCTGGTGTACGTGGTGCTGGGGATCAAACCCAGGGCTTTGTACACTCCAGGCAAGTGCTCTACCAACAGGGCCACATCCGGCGTTCAAAAAGTCACTCCTGTTCACTGTGATAGACCAGGCCCTGTGCTCAGCACCCAGGTGCAGTCTCCCAGACCTTTCTGGCTCCGAGGGAGCTCACGAAGGATGGGGATGGAATAGGAGAGTGTTTTATAGAGAAGAAAAGCTGTCTGATGTGGGCTCAAATCTTGGTGCCCCTTTCATGACCACTCATTCACATCAAGTGACTCTCTTAACCTCGCCGCTCCTCAATTTTCTCATCTCCGAGTGAGGATAATAATCTCCACAGTACAGATCCGCTGTGATAAATAAAAGAAGACAGACATAAAAGACTACAGACCGGATGATTCCACTTGCATGAGATGCTCAGAAGAGACAAATAGGGAAAGACAAATGGAGAATTGTTGCTCTGGGCTGAGAACACTGAGCGGCTTGGATGGGGTGTCTTCCTGAGGTGATGGAATATTCTAGATTTGCCACGGGATGATGACCTCAATTCTGTCCAATTTCTAAATGTCCTGGGATTGTACGCTTGAAACGAGTAGATTTCAGAATATGTCGATTATATCTCAATAAACTTTTAAAAGAATAAAAAAATAAAGCAATCTACTTAAAGGCTCAGGTGAGATGATGTCATCACCCAAGACAGGCCTGCGAGCCAGGCAAATGCACATTGTCAGGATTTTAAAAATGGCTCAGTGGGTTAGGATGCTCGCTGCGCAAGCCTGACGATCTGAGTTCAGTATCCGGATCTCAAGATGGAAGGACAAAACCATCTCCACAGTTGTGTCCTGACATCTCCTTGCACACAGTGGCATGTGCCACCCCTGTCCCTAAACAAAAATAATAAATAACTTGAAAGATGGAAGTTGATCACACTTGGGACATCTTATGATACCCCTTCCACCCAGACCCCAGAGAGTGTCGAGGACGAGGAGAAAGAAAGATTGTAAGAATCTAAGTTGATAGAATGGCTTTATCCTCTAAGTGAGACAGGGCTTTTGTACTCATAATCTCACAGAAACTGTGGTCACTCGCACAAGATCAGGTGATGGACCAGCCTGACTCCATCTTAAGACTGGAAACCATCTTGTTACAAGGTTGTTTCTATTTACCGCAAAACTCAGGTTTGGCCTGGCTTTAACCTATTCCTGGAATTTGACATGTTCCACACGTTCTGAAATCTGACCACATCCTGAACTCTGTCCTGATAAGATACGATACTCTGCTGAAAAATCTTGAGATGTTCAGCCAAGAGGATCTGTCAAATAATCTTATCAGCTGTTGGCTTCTGTAATTTGTCCGCCAAACTCTTGTGTTACCAAATTTCTCTGAAAATCCCCAGTCTGTGCCTTTTTCTCCTGTAAGATGGAGACCTGAAAAATTCACCCACACTGCTCTCTCAAATCCCACTCTGGAGAGTTGGCTTTATGCATAGTAAATAATGCTTGGTTAATTATCCTTAATTTGTGTGTTCATCTTCATTATTGCTCGGTGGGAATCCACACAAGTCAGTTAACACTCCAGCATGTATGGGTTGCAGGCCCCACCACTGAGAGGTCTTGGCACTTGATGGTTTTTGGAGGAGAGAGTCAGGTTTCTTTCGTGATGTGGCCCATGGTAGGTTACCCATGCTCCAGGCAATGGCATTTTATTCCCATGCACATACAGGGAGCACTAATTGAGCTCAGTAAGTATTAAAAAAGGAAGAATAAAAGAAGAGGAGGAGGGAGGAAGATGAGATGAAGTCGTGACGGTGAGATCCAGGAGGAGTTGGATGGGTAGATATGATCTTACCCTGTATTCGTGTATGAGTTTAACAATCTTATCTGTTGCTTTGTGAGAACATATCCTAGGGTGCTGGATTGGCAGCCTAGCACACAGTACTTTAGTCTTTCTCAAACACTCATCAGAAATTTCTTAAAGGGAGGACTTGGTTTTGGGTTCCAGTCTCCCTAGCATCCCACAGAAATGTTTGCTTCTAGCTGTGGTGAGTTGTGTTGCCACCAAGAAGAACTCGGTTATTGGTACCTTAAAACTTCTTGGAACGCATTAGCAAGATAGAACTTGCAAGTTAGAACTTGAGTAACCATTGTTCCAGGAAAAAACAGGTGCCAAGGTGAGCTCAAAGTTCTATATTGCTTTCCCCCTGAGGCCTTTGATAATTCAGAAGTCTATGCTAATTCCAAAATGCCCCCTATGGTCTTTGCTGTTTCCAAAATGGCCTCCAGAAGTCTATATTAATTCCAAAATGGTAGCCAAGAGTCTAGGAAGCTGAACAGACTTCCTGCTTCCCGTTGTTTATGTTGCTTAGGGGGAATAACGAATCTCAAGACCTATGAACAGAAGGAGACCCTTGTGAATACTGTTGTGTGCAGCAGGGACCCGAGGGCTTACACTCTGCATATAAGGCTGAACTAGAAATAAATTATTGCTTATAAAAATAAAGCCTAGCATCAGATCTGCCCCATGCCTGACTGGATTAATGTGACCAGCCTCCCAGATGCCTGCCAGAAGAGAAAATTAAGTTCTCCCTAGAGAGAAGTGACATCACCCAGCAACTTCAATTATCTTCTCTAATTTTAGGAATTCAATAAAAATTTACCAGACATATCAGGAGACAAAATCATATGACTGAAAACCAGGAGAGGAAAAATAAAAACCAGACCCTGAGGAGAGTCAGATATCTAATTTATCAAATACAGACTTTATCCCTTGACTCTACAGTGATTTAATCCATTCTGAATTTTTGTGTTCTGGGATTTGCCAGAATTAGGAGCTGTCTCCCAGTGGGTTCAATTTCGGTGTTTTTTTTTTTCACCCGGTGTTTTGAGATGGAATATATGGCACCAGTTAAAAGCATACAGCTTGGTGGACAGGGCTACGTAGCTAGTAACCTGTGCAGATGTCACTGCAATGGACATACAGGACAGACTCATTGGTCCCCCCACCAAGTTCTCATCCCTCCCACCCTCAGTCTCTTTACCCTCTTGAAACTTTGAACCATTTGGCTTCCTTCTAGAATCTCATAGAAACAGATAGATGAAGTCATTCTCTGGTGCCTGGCTTCTGTCACTTGGTCATGTTGAAATGTATACCATGGCACTTATTGTTGGGCTCTCGTTTTAGCTGTTTATAGTTTGTTGTGAGACAGACTTTAAATAGCTGTGAGTAAACAAGACCTTTCACAAGTAGATGGAGACTCTCCGTGAGGTCCAGAGACCCATGTGAAAACAAGAATGGACTTTCTAGCAATCACGACCGCAGTAACCGAAGCTGGTAATAACACATGGGTTTAATTACGAACTAGATACGGATGAAAGGATAGGTTAGCTAGAAGAGAGATCAAAAGAAAATAGCAGGTTGAAGTAGAGAATGAAAAGCCATGGAAAACACTTCAGTCTTCTTGAGACGCTTGGGGCCGGTTGAGAGGGTGCGGCAGACTTGTGTCTGAGATTCCAGAGGCAGAGGAAATGAGCCAAGCAAAATCTGAAAGAGATAACGGCAGAACTTCTGAGAGTGGACTTCAAGCTCCAGTTTCAAGACGTTGGATCTCCAGCACTCGTGTAGATGCCAGGCGGTTGTGGTAACATGTCTGCAAGGCCAGGGCATGGAGGTGCCCATGCAGGCTGGCTAATTAATTAGATTAGGTGAATTGCTAAGCTTTGGGTTCATGTGAGAAACCCAGCTCGATAAATAGAAGGTAGAGAGTGGCCGGGGAAAGGCACCTGGTGTTAGTCTCTGGCCTCCACATGCAGATATCCATACATATGCATGCTCGCTCACCACAGAAAGGATACACTTTGAACTCAAACAGGATGAACACAACCACAGCCACACGTAAGGAGATGATTCTCAGGAAGACTGCCAGCTGCTGGCCTACAAACAATTCCTGAATCCAGCACAGCCCCTGGCCCATACTCACTGGATGTACGTTGGAATGAGTAAATGAGGAATGAATTGCAAAAGCAAGGAGGGAAAAGAGGAAGGCAGCTGAATGGGAAGGAGTTTGACACTGGCGGCTTTTTAGGGAGCTCTGCAGTTGAGGGAGTAAAGACAAGCAGACAGACAGAAGGACGTGACCTGAAGTACACCGTTCCCAAAGATTCTGCCCACCTTCCAGTGTCAGAGACCTGGCCTGGCGACTCTGTTGTTTTGAGGTGGGACAGTGGCCCTCTCTGGCCACTCTTTAATAGTCGGGTGCCCTGGGAGTCGGGTCCTGTAATTTGGGGTGAGGTTGCCTTCTTTAGCCAGGGGTAGGAGCTAAGAGGGTAGGTATATATCCAGGTGAGACTGTTGTACTGTTAGCTCTCTGATAGTATCCCCTACACACACAGTAAAGAAAAATTGTGGGGGCCCAGCATGCCAAGTCCAAACCCTTTGAGGTAATGTATCCAGATACAGTAACCTATACTGTTAGGCCACAGGAATGAAGGTTTTCTATGCAAAGCGAAGGCCAGGAGTTCCCTCACCCAATCCTCAGTTTTACTTTGTTGTGCATGCATGTGTGCATGTGTGCATGTGTGCATGTGTATGTGTATGAGAGGGGAGGGTGAGAGACCACATACAGGTCAAAGGACAACCTTGAGGTCCAGGTGTCCATCTTTACCTTCCATCTTGTTTGAGACAGGGCCCTTGCTGCTTGCCACTGAGTAGACCAGTTGGCCTATGAGTATCCAGGGATTCTCTTGTCTCTCTGCTGCCCCCTACTGAGCTGGATGAGGACTGAACCCAGGGATTTGTGCTCGCTAGGCCAGATTCCTAACCCCAACCTCGAATATCTCCACAGGAGTGCTGGAATTACAGATGTGTGCTCCTGTTTCTGGCTTCACAGGGTTCTGGGAATCTGAATTTAGGTCTCCATATTTGCCCAGCAACTGCTTTGTCCATTAAACTCTCTCCTCGACTCCTAGTCTCATCGTGGCTGACTGTCCCCACCCATTATTTCCAAATTCATCCATTTATTGAGTCATCATTTAAAAACACTTAGCAAATGTTTTAATTAACTCTACTGGGTAGTGCAAGTTGCTTCTCTTTAAATCCACTCTGCATCACCCACTGTGCAGCAAATTGCGGTCACACGTTGTTTGGTTTGGCAGGGCTATGTTCTGAGAGATGTGACACATTAAGCAATTGTGCTGTTGCTGGACACCATGGAGTGTGTGTGCCCAAACTAAGTGCCTGGGATATCAGCAAGTGATGTCATTATGAAACAATTGTTGTATATCCATCGTTGACCAAAATGTCATTAAGCAGCACATGATTATACTTCAAAATTTAGTGATTTAAAACAGCCAGGAAGGACTTGTGTCAGACTGGGGGTCCAGCTTAGGGTAGAAGGCTTGCCAACTTGTGTGGAGCCATAGACTCGGTCCCCTTCACAGACAGAAAACAAAGATGGGTGAGTATTTGTTACCCCACAATGTCTGTGGGTCATGAATTTGTTACCCCATAATGTCTGTCTGTGGGTCATGAAGTTGTTACCCCAAAATGTCTAAGGGTCATGAATATGTTGCCCCACAATGTCAATGGGTTATGAATTTGTTGCCCTACAATATCGATGAGTTATTAATTTGTTGCCCCACAATGTCAATGGGTTATGAATTTGTTGCCCCACAATGTGTATGGGTTATGAATTTTAAGGCAGCTTAGATGGGTAGGCTTGGATATGGGTCTCTCATGGAGGTGTTGTCAGGATGTGGGCTTGGATCGTGTTCTTATCAGAAAGCTTGGCCAACATGGAAGGCTACACTTCCAAGATGTCCTGTTTCCCTGTGACACAAACACCCTAGTGGTAGAGGAGCAAGTCTCTGCCTCTCCATGTTGCTTTAGTGTTCTACAGTCAGTTTTGGCCCAAGATGGGCAGAGCCTAATTACCTGACTGAAGACAAGATGTGGGAATGTGTGGTCATTGGGTACTAGGAGGAAAGAACAGGAAAGCACATGATACTTTGAACCGGGTACCATTCCCACTCAGGCCCTTGGGTCATTGGCAGGATTGAACTCCTATGTCCAAGCTGCATCATATCAAAGCAAACAGGTCCTTCTAAATCATTGATTCTCAACCTTCCTAAGGCTGTCATCCTTTAATACAGTTCCTTATGTTATGGTGACCCCCCCACCATAAAATTATTTTTTGTTGCTACTCCATAACTGTAATTTTGCTACTGTTATGAATCATAATGTAAAGATCTGATATTCTGATATGCAGAATAGCTAATATGTGGCCCCCATGAAAGGGTCATTCATCCCCTAAGGTATCTTGACCCCTAGGTTGAAAACCACCATTCTAGATGAAGGGATGACAATGTCTGGGCGTGGACATGGAAAGGAGGGATGCACCTTCTCAGCCTTGCTGCATACAGCGTTAGAGAAGACTGGGAGAGATCACCCTACCATTACCCACAGATCCTTGCTCTTGTAGCCATAGTGGGGTGAGAACACCCCAAGCCCAAGGAGACTAAATATCCCTTCCCCAGCATAAAACATGAAAGCCAGGTTTCTGGAAGGTAGAGAATGCCAAGGATTTTTCTCAAGGGAAATGCTGTCTTAAATGTGTGTACATTTTGCAAACATGAGTATCAAATTCATGGCTCATCAAGAAAAGATGTCAAGACAGCTGGTGAGGGAGGGGGCTCTTTCCTCACTCACATATTAATGGAGAGATAATGCTTCAAGAATATTGAAGTAAATTTCAGGGCACCGCTGACATTTCCAGAATAAATATTAGTTAAACACTTAGGAATGAGCGTCAAAATTATTTTATGGTGTAAATTAGAAGGCAGCCCTCTGATGTTGCTTCTGTTTGCTCTCCCCAAGTTTCTACTGTTGAATGCATGAAAGTAAACCAGGAAAATACTAAGGGCCCTCTCTCCACAAGGAGATGTCAACAGCCCGGCTTTTATCTTCCCGTAGAATGCTTTTCCAACCAGATCAATAATTTACTCTTAATGGCGATATTAAATTCACATTTTATTAGGTAATGAGCTAGAATTCTGTGCAGCCCACCCAGGGAGAGAGCAGCAGAGGTCCGAGCCTCTTCCCTTGAACCCAGACTGACACAGCTGATTCTTAATCATTTGCTGGTGTGCTTTCTCGGCTCTTGTCCTTACAAAGACTTTCCAGAATTTCCTTTTATAATTACAAAATGTAACGTATGATCAGGCCTGGGGCACTGGCCCAACATCCTGGCTATGCAGGAGGATCACAAGTTAAGGCTTCTCTGGGCTATAGAGTGAGTGTTCATGGCCAGCCTGGGCAGCTTACTCAGGCCATGTGTAAAAATAAAAAGTGAAAAGGGAGCTGGGCATGGTGGTGCACACCTTTAATCCCAGCACTCGGGTGGCAGAGGCAGGCAGATCTCTGTGAGTTCGAGTTAGTTAGACATTAGAGGAACAAAGTGAGTTCCAGGACAGCCAGGGCTGTTACATAGAGAAACCCTGTCTTGAAAAACAAACAAATAAAAGTAAAGAGGGGGTGGAAAAGGCTCAGGGATTAAGGGTGGTTGGTGGTCTACTGGGGGCTCAAGTTTGGTTTCTGGCACCCAAGGTTGGTGGCTCACAACTGCTTGTAGATCTAACTCCAGGGGATTACACAGTCTCTCTCTTTTGCACTCAAATCTGCACACGCACACTTAAAAATGAAATAAACTTTTTAAAAAATAGGTTTGGGATGTAGCTTGGTGGTAGAGCTCTTGCTTAGTATCTCTGAGGTCCTGGAATTGAATCCCCAGCATTTCAAGTTTGTTTTTGTTTTTTGAGAAAAGGTTTCTCTCTGTAGCCCTGGCTCTCCTGGAACTCACTCTGTAGACCAGGCTGACCTTGAACTCAGAGATCTACAAGCCTCTGTTTCCTGAATACTGGGATTAAAGGCATTTTTACCACCATGCCTGGTTCAGTTTTTTTAAAATTAAAATAAAATCAATCATTTCTCTCTTCTCATTCCTTCATTTAACCCCTCCTATGTCACCCTCCATCCTGCTCCCTCTCAGATTTAAAACCTCTTTTCCTTTTATTATTATTGTTACATAT
The DNA here is from genome assembly GCA_001685095.1 of Ellobius talpinus. Lineage (NCBI taxonomy): Eukaryota > Metazoa > Chordata > Mammalia > Rodentia > Cricetidae > Ellobius > Ellobius talpinus. The sequence continues at coordinate 14,637 of LOJH01002260.1, read as the reverse complement.
ATATGTGCACATACATACATAACTACAACCCGATGAGTCTGGTTAGCGTTGCTCATTTGCACATGAGTGCAGGGCTGACCTCTTGGTGTTAGATAACCAAGTAAGGGGCTCATGCCTGGAGAAGACTAAAGTTCTCTGTTCTCAGTATTCCTTAGTTCTTTGTCTAGGGGTGGGTTCATGAGACTTTTCCCCTCCCTTGTTAGTAAGTCTACTGATGCTGTCCCTGTTTGGTCTGGTTTAGGTGGCCATATTATTACAGTATCATGGGGGAAGCTTCCCTGGCCTCTCTAGGAGTCATGCTCTCATGGCTGATTTACTGGTTGTCTGATTCTTTCTTTCTGTCCCTTCCGCCATGATGCTCTCTAAACATTCTTTAGATTGAGTCAGTGGAGGTGGGAAGAACCACCTGGAGTTGGGTGACCTCATCCTATGGGCTGGGATCCCAGACTGAATAAAAAGGAGAAAGTGAGCTGAGCACCAGCATCCATCTCTCTCAGCTTCCTGACCATGGATGCCATGGGACCAGCCACCTCACACACCTGCCACCATGATTTCCCCAGTGTGACGAACCCCGGATAAACCCTTCCTCTCTTAGCTTGCTTCTACCAGGCATTTTGTCACGCTAACAAGACCAGTGGATATGCCGTGGTGGGAGTGTATACCACTCAGTTTTCTTCTGTCCTTACCTCAAAGTCTTGTGTATAAAGACTGCCCTTACCTTACAATGGGATAACTCATGAATTCTTGCCTTAGGATGCCACACAAGTGACCTACATGCACTCAGAACCACACTATGCGTGTTTGAATTACAATGTTTCCCTAGACTAATGAGTGACGGGCATTATAATGCTCTACGTTGGCCATGAGCAGCGAGTTGAAGCTCCTGGGTGACGCACAATCACACAGGTTAATAACTGTCACCATACAGTAGCTGTATTCAGGGGGCTGAGTGGCTAAAGATGGGCTCCTTGGGGCAGAACTCTGTTGTAAGCCATGGAGCTTCTGGATGTCTGAGCATAATGCCAGTTGTCCCAGCTTATGCTAGAAGACATCCAGAGCCAGGAATTAAGTGCTAGTGTGTGGTTTTGAGGTTTGGGAGGGGAGTCCTAGGACAGTGAATGTGAAGGAGAAGGGAGAAAGAAAAAGCGGGGTGGGGGAGGCAGTGTGGCTCCAACTCTGTCCCCACTGCATCACAGTGAGCCACACAGACAAGACGGGGTACATTTGCTTGGTCACATATGTTAGGACAGGCAGCACAGAAATCCATGCCTCAGGAATTGTGCACCAAAGAAGGGAGGTGTGAGGTGTCTTAGTTCAGGTTTTTATTGCTGTGAAGAGACACCATGACCACAGAAACTCTGGGGTGGCTCACTTACAGTTTTGGAGGTTCAGTCTATTATGGTGGGGAACATGGTGTCATGCAAACAGATGTGGTGCTGGAGGAATAGCTGAGAGCAGGCAACAGGAAGTCGACTGAGACACTGGGTAGTATTCTGAGCATAGAAAACCTCAAAGCCCACCCCCCACAGTGCCATACTTCCTCTAACAAGGTTGTATCCACATCAACAAATCCACACCTCCTAATAGTACCACTCCCTATGAGATTGCGGGGGGGCTAATTATATTCAGACTATCACATGAGAGAGTGAGAGTTTATCCATCTCTTTCTCACTTTCTGGTCTCCAGGGTCAAGCCTGCCGCAGCAGGAGCACCACCTGGTAGCTGTGTTATCTAGCCCATTGAACAGCTGCTCACAGAGACCAGATCCCAAGCCTCACAGCTGAGGGTTCCTCCTCAGTCTAGGGTGCTGTGTCCCAGAGACTCGATGAGTTGTTGCTGATCTCCCCTGGCACCAGAGCCCCCAAGGACCAGGTGGAGTTGTGTGTGTGACAGCCGAGGGGCAGCAGGTGGCTAACACAATGATCCTCAGACCGGAGGCCAGTGCACGATGTCCTTCTTGCATCTCTTTTTGATGCATTCCTAATGCAGGCTGGGGTCTGAGGGTGTGAGCACACACAGTTGTGGTAGGTTCCTGGGATCTGCTTTCCGGGAATACTATTCTGATCTGAAGCCTGGTGCACAGAGCCTGGCATCATTTCTGCTTCTTCAACAGCTACACACTCTCAGTCTTGCCTGAGCTCTGCCAGCTCAATAGGTAAAACGTCTTTGCCCTAATCTGCCATAGTGTTTCAATGAGGGACCCACTGGAGTGCACGGGTACAGGGTCCTGGTATTTTCACTGAGTTTCTCACTCATGTGTCTAAGAGTTGACAGACAGCTCCTGCTTCATGGAAAATTCCTGGCCCACTCCTTCATCGTAGTTAAGAGCATCATCCTGAACAAAAGACAACACTTGCCAAAAAGATGCAATGCTCCTTCCGCGCCCAAACCTGTATGTGTGTGTGTGTGTTTCACTCATCTCTCCTATTCAAAATATCTATGTATGAGGGGAGAGAGACTGATTGGAGGATGCTGTGTGAGTAGGCGTGTCATTCCCCTGGAATCATTTTTAAGGGCTGTATAGTATCCCCTCCTAATCTATCCCATGTGTGAGTCACCCGTCTTCCCACTGTATGCTGTTCTGGCAGCATTCTAATTCGGGGACATGCTAAACAGTTCTGTGATTGTGAAAGCCATCAGCATGGCTCCTGCGCTCTGTGAGCATCTGTGACTATCTCCTTAAGTGGCACTTTTTGGAAGACTCATTTCTGTGTCACGGAGCATGCATATTTAGAAAAAGATTGAATTATTTTGCCAAATTGTCCTGTGAACGTTGTACTGATTTATTCTCCCTGGAAGCTAAAAGGCTTCGTACCGGGAGGTTGAGTCATAGCAAGAACACTCAGGGAAAAAATAAGGTCGGAGCCAACATGGAAGCAGCACTCTTGCTGCCAAGACCCAGCTTGGGGGATCTGGGTAAATCATGCGCGCACACACACACACACACACACACACACACACACACACACACACAC
>LOJH01002260.1:0-11518 GCA_001685095.1 Ellobius talpinus | reverse complement strand
ACACACACACACACACATATCCGGGGCCGTGGATTTCCCATTTGTACAAAAGGCATATTGGATTAGCTTAGAATTTGGCAAGCTTTGTCCATAACAGGCTATATAACAAATATTTTGGGTTTTGTGGGCCCCATAGCAGTTTTGAACGAGGAACAAATATCTGCTCCCAATAGCTAGGAGTATTTGAGGTTGCCACCGTTCAGGATGAATGCTATAGCAAAATGGTGGCAAGAGCCTGGTTGCTGTTCAGCAACCTCCAATGAGGAGCGCAGTCTACCACACAGAGGTCTCCAGGCCCCAACATCAGCCCTGGTTCCACGAAGAAGCCTTGCCATATGGTCCGGCTCAGTTACATTGCCTTGGCTCAGGCTTGTAATCCCAGCACTCATGGTGTAGAGAGAGGAGGGCTGCTAGCTCAGGGCCATCCTTGGCTAGAGAGTTAGGTGTGAACTCTCCTGGGCTCCATGAAGCCTTGTCCAAACCCCCAAACAAACTCATGATGGAGAATCAATTACAGTTTCCTGTGCTGCACAAAGGTACCTCTCCAAAAGAGAGCTGGAGAAGCAGGTGCTGGGAAGAACTTGGTTTGGGGTCTGGGAACACGGCTCAGGGGGCAGAATACTTGCCTGGCATACACAAGGCCCTGGGTTTCATCCACAGCACCACGTAAGCAGGATGTGGATGTGCACACCTGTATTTCCAACACTTGGGAGGTAGAAGCAAGAGGATCCTCAGCTACACAGAGAGTTTGAAGTTAACTTGGGCTATATGGTAAATTTGAGGCCAGTATGGGCTCCTTGAAACCCTGTCTCTACAACAGCAAGCAAAGAATTTTTTAAAAAGTGATGATTTGTGGACATGGAAACTTGAATTTCATATAATTTTCACATTGCCAAACAGTTTTCTTTTCAAACGTTTTATCCTGATCATTTGCTTCTAATTCTGCAGCCCTGGGCAGCAGCTAGTAGTTTTAGCTCCATTTTACAGATGCATAAACTGAGGCCTTGAAAGCCAAAATACCCATTCGCATTTATAAGCCAGAGAGCAGGGTTGATTCTGAGAAGTTCACCTATTGCTACCACAGCGATTCTGCTTCCATCATCTGTTGGCATAGTTCCTGCACAGCTGAGCTGACCCCGCAGGGAGCCAATGCTTGTGGGCCAGGCCTCCTGAGGATTTAGCAGGTGGTTGAACACCGAGGCAAAGCTGTCAGTGACCTCCGGGACGGGCTCGCTGATTGTGCGTCTGGATGTGCCCTCCTCTCTCAGAAGGGCACCAGCGGCATCCGAAGCCCTGTAGCCCCCTGTCATATCTGTCTGTCAGATATGGAGCCACAGGAACTCTGACCTCATCTCCTGTCAGTGAAACTGCGGTGGGGGCACCCACTGCCCATCAAGCTGCTTCTCCCTGCGCTGGCTCCTCCCCTGGGAATACTGGCTGGGGTTGGGAGTTCTGGTGCAGGCAGTGCCCAGCGTGGCCCGCACCTGTCTTTGGAGGATCCTTCCATTAAGGAGAAAGCTGCGGCTCAGGGTCCCAGCCTGGGGTCAGGAGGGCATGCTGGCCCACAGGTTCCCCATCTGGAGTCTGTTCTGCTCGCCCGTTTTCCTGACTGGCTTTCTGGAAAACCCCAGGGATTCTCCTGTGCCTGCCTCTCCGGTGCTGGGTTTACAGCTGTGTGCCACGGTGCCTAGCTAAGTGGGTGCTGGGGATTCCAACTCAGGCCCTCGTGCTTGCATGGATCTCCCCAGTTCCAATATATCTTCCGTTGTTTATAAAATATACATAGATGCAAAGAGAGTGTTTAATCTTCCTTCATCCACATCTCTGTAAAAGTCAGGAAAAGCAGTAAACTGGGATGAGCCTTCCTGTTTACCTTTTCTCTCTGCCTTTGTTCCTGGGCCCTGTGTGCAGGCCCTGGGATTTCACACAGGCTTAGCAATCGATCCCTGCCAGTCAGACCCAGCCCAGGGAAGGCAAACTGTTCCAGCCAGCTTCTAGGGAGTGCTGTTCAGCTATGACTCCCAAACACAGAATTAGCACACGTCCAGCCAAGTGCTCCTGGATGTGTGCCCCCAAGACCTTTGAAACAGGTCTTCAAGCTTATGAATGTTGACAGCGGCTAAGGCAAAAATGGCCAACTCATTCATCAGTGAATAAAAGAATTCATGGGTTATGTGTGTGTGAAGTGTCTACACATGCAATGGAATATTATTCAGTCCCCCCCGCAAAAGTACTTATATGTGTTCCAACACGAATAAATCTCCAAAGCAGGATGTTAAGGGGCTGGAGGGGTTGCTCAGTGCTTAAGAACACTGACTGCTCTTGCATAGAACCAGGGTTTGATTCCCAGCAATCCACATGTCTGCTCACAATCATCTGTAACTCCACTTCTGGGAATGTGATACCATCTCTGGCCTCAGCAGGCATTGGGCATGTATGTGGCACACAGACATACATGTGACAGAACACTCATACACACAGAAGAATTTTAAAAAAATTATTGCTAATTGAAAGAAGCTAAACACAAATGTCCCCCTATGTATGAGTGCATTGGAAGGGAGTGTAAGCATAACCAGAGTGTTGACAGTCCACGGGATGTTACCACAGCATGGCTGCAGGAAGGGAAGAGTATTAAGTGGGAACCCCTTCTCCATAAGAGCAAGGAAAATCACTGGGAAATGTACAGAGGCCAGGCTATTCCTGGAGGTCCAGGGACCTTGTCACCTTATCTCTTAGTGCTATGGGGCCCACAGCAGCCCTGGACCAACCCCCTTAGCTTGAAGCTCCTCACTCCCACCTCTCCCTCCTGTTCCTTGACCTCTACTCCCCCTCCCCCACCCGCACGTGGGTCTTGGTCCTTTTTCTTTTTCTTTTCTTTTTATCGAGGCCATTCGTTTAAGGCCACACAAACCTAGCATGACCTTGTTGTAAAGACCCTGCTTCCAAATATAGTCACATTTAGAAGTTTTAAGTCTGAATTTGTGTGGTGGCAGAGGCACGTTCATCCCAGTGGATTAGAGCAGTGTAGTGACTCTAGAGGAGTGAGCATGGGAAGGGTATGGTGTTATATTCCTGCAGTGTCAGTGCCTTGGGAAGCCAAGTTCAAAGCTATCCTGGGCTACAGAGTGAGCTGGAGGCTGCTCTGGGCTACAAGTTTGAGGCCAGCCTGGACTACTTAGCATGACAGTCTCAAGCTATCTAAGAAGGGGCTGAGCATGCAGCTCAGTGGTAGAAAACCTGCCTAGCATGTGGAGCGCCTCGAGTTCTCTCTCCAGCAACACACACAGATACACATGGATTTATCATTCGGTTAGTTAAGGGCACGTGCACAAACTGTCCATTCCTTATCTAGTTCATTTATGGGCTGAGTAGGAGACAGAAAGGTTTGGATTTGGGGCCTGCCAGATGATTCGGTGGGCAAGGGCGATCGTCACGAAGCCTGAGGACTTGAGTTCAATGCCCAAGACCCACATGATGGAAAGAGAACACTGACTCCTGCGAATTAGCCTCTGGCCTCCACAAGTGCATACAGAAGACAACCAAAGGTAAAAAAAAAAATCCTAAAAATATTAAGGAAATGCCTGCTGGGTGTCTGCTACAACTGTAAGCACACAGTTGCTCCCATGAGGAAACAGGAGTTAGGTGGAGCCCAAAGAGGCTAAGCAAGAAGCTGCCCAAAGTTTATAAAGCTCCCAGTTACAAACCAAGTGCCTGGCTCCAGAGTCTTTCTTCTTATGACAGCCCCGGAGGGGTTTTCTGTTCAAATCCTTATACAGTAGATAAGAAAGTCAACAGACTCAGAGAGGTGGAGAGACCCAGCCAGAGGCCGGGGCTGCTGCAGTCACCAGGCTCCGTCCCCACCCTGAACAGGTTTCTCCATAGAAAAAGAGGTGAAAGAAGGAGCAGGTGCAAAAACAGTCTTTGGGGCCTGGGCTGGGTTGGCCCTTCTTCATTCAGTCGTGAAACCCTCATTTCGGCTTTCCAGAATCAAGGTCCTATTGACAGTGGGCCAAGACGCCTGCATGAACTCAGAGGCTGGGCTGCCTGCAAGGTGAGAGGCGTAGATCAGTCCCGAGAATGTGCTTTCTTCCTGTTGTACACAAGTGACGGCGATCATAGGGAACAGAGCCGTCATTAGGGTGCCCTCCTGATAACAAGGATGGGGACAGGTAGGTAAAGACAGAGGGGGTGTGGCCTGGGGCACATTCAGAACCAAACTATAGAAAATCAAGGCAGGTGTCGTATGGGGGGGACTCTGAAAATCCCTTTGATTGCTTTCACGCCCCTCTATCAGACCTGATTCCCTCCCCTCTTCCTTTCCTCAGTCATCAGCCATGTGGCTTTTGAAAACCCAGGGCGATTATACCTTCTGATTTGGTTTGCTGAGTCTGAGCAACCTGGATGCTTTTTTCTCCTCTGTAACTGCAATCAGGTGGTTTTTGAGCACCAGCCCTGAGTGCCTTTGCCAGCCCTCACCCATCTTCCGCGATAGCTAAGGTTGCCTGTTTACACCCCCCAGTTACAGGGCTGAGTCGTGACACCTGGGAAAGGTAGTTTCTCCGAGAACTTGGGGGAAACTTTAAGACAGTGAGCCACTTAGCTGGTAAGACCTGAAGCTGCTTGGCCGCACTGGGAGGTCCCTGTGAGTAACAGGCTTGGCATTGTGGTACTTAGGGACCCTGCAGGCAGGAACAAATGCAGGCGGGCTTCTTGTGACACGTCCTTAGTCCCCACTGCCTTCCAGGTGTCTCTCTCCAGTGTAACAACTCTTGCTAAGTCTCAGGTAGCAGATTAACAGTGCCAATGTGGAGGACCTTCTGGGCAGTGTTTTCTACTCTTCCTGTACAATGGTCCTCAGGTAGGAGACAACTTGGCCACCCCGAGGACCTGCAGCAGTGTTTGGGGGTGTTCTCCTTTGTCACAGCTCACGGAGTGGGACTGCTACTGGAGGCCCGGGATGACAGGTCAGCTGTTTCAGTGTTCTACAGTGCACAGGATGGTGCCGCACCAGATTTCACTATTACCAGGGCAGAGCTGGGCTATCAACCAGCTCCCAAATCATGACATGGAACTTATTAGTTATGAATTCTCAGCCTTATCTTATGCTTGTCCCGCTAGCTCTCATAGCTTAAACTGTTTCTCTTCATCTATGTTTTGCCTTGGGCTTTTTACCTTTCTTGCCTTCTATATAATCTTACTTTTACTGTTTCTCATTGCTGTCTGGCCACTGCCTGGGTTCTGACTCCAGTTGTGTCCTTCTTTTTCTCCCTCGCTTGCTCCTACTTATTCTCTCTGTCCATCAGCCCTGCCTATCCCTCTCCTGCCTAGCTATTGGCCGTTCAACTCTTTATTAGACCAATCAGGTGCCTTAGGCAGGCAAGGTGAACCAAAGGCAACACATCTTTACACAATTAAACACATCCTTACATCTTAAACAAAGGCAGCATTAACCAAATGTAACACATCTTTACAACAAGAAAGGCAACAGAAACAATGTAAAAAGATCCCAGAGCTTTTCATGAACTTTGATTGGCTGTCTTGAGTTGTATGCCTCTGTCTGAACCAATCACAGTAGTTTAGAAGTCAGAATCCAGAGGCATTTATTACACCTGGCGGGAGAATGCTCAATCTCAGGGCCAATAGGAACTCAGTCTGCCTCAGCTTCAGATAGGTTCACAGTGGAGAATCAGTCTGCTCTTTCTGGGAAAGGACTGTGAACACAAGCCATATCCAAACCCAAAGAGCCCTGTCCCACGGAGGGACATCCCTGGAAAGATCAGGTTGTGCCTCTTTCCAAGGTTGACGTGGCCCCATTTAGATATCTGTATTAGTTACCCCTCTTGTTGCTGAGACTATACTATCTGGCAAAAACCTGCTTTGGTTTACAGTTTCAGATGGTTTAGCTTCTGATCCTGTGGCCTTATGGACTTGGGCAGGGCATCACAGTGGTGGGAGCATGAGAGGGAGCTGGTCACATCACAGTCCGCTAGGCTGCAGAGGGTGACAGGAAGTAGCAAGGGATAAGATACCCCCAAGGACCTTCCCCTAGTCCTTTAGGTCAGTTTGACACACTAAAGTTTCCACGGCCTCCCAAAACAGTGGCACTAGGTAGGACCAAAGCTGTGAGTCTGTGGAGTACACTTCCTGTTCAGCCCACAGCAGTCTGCCCTTGTGTTGACCTGAAGGTCAAGGTTCCTCTCCGGGCGCTCAGAGATTTCTAAACACCTGCTCTGGTCATGTGGGGCTGCACAACTCTTCACGGTGGGGACTATTGTGTTCATTGTAAGATGTTGATCAGTGTCCCCTGGTCTCTACACACCATTACCTTTCCTCTTGGAGTTGTGACAACCCAAAAATGTCTCTGTATAAGTGGTGACTGTCCCCAAGGGTCACATTCAATAATGAGAAAAACCATAGGTGCTGTGCTTACCTTCTTACCTCTCAGGGTGAGTGAGTTTGCTCTAGCAGGGCCAGCTTCCTTTTTTGTCTCTGGGTGTTTGGGGACTGGGGCTCCACCTCAGTGTGCTAGTGATGCCTTTTGATGTTGAACACACCCTGGGGGAGCAGACTTCCAGCCCCAGTGACCTCACTTGCAGAGACTGTCATGGCACCATCCTCTCCACAGACATCCCAGCCGCCTCTTAGAGATGCTTAAGAAAGACACACTTTGGAGTAAGAACAGCCGACTTGACCTTGAAATGTGATCCATCAGTAAGCTGTCTCTACCGCAGCCACAAAATATAGACAGCATGACACCTCCTCGCTCAGTGCTTTGAGTCTCAGGCCAAGGGGGACATCGATTGCCTGAGGCTCAGACCTGGTGGTGCCTAGTTTGGGGTCTCTGCTAGCTGGGTTCATCTGCCCTGTCCCCATGGAGCCCACTAAGGCAGTAAATTCCATAGAATGGACCTGTGCAGGGAACATCTCTTCAGCCCTTTTGTCCCACGGACTATTAACTTCCACCAAACATTAAGTCGAAGGTGGCTGCATAATTTAAGACGCCACATTTCTACTGGGGAGGATTTTCAGCTCAGACAACTCCAAATGGGTCTGATTTAAGTTCCATAAACTCAGTTCAAGGCAATAAATGTGTGAGTAATTGATGATGTAGCATGTGGGGTACTCGGGTCCCATCCATCACTCCGGGAGAGCCAGGGCTGTGGGCACGCTCCGAGGACAGGCGGATAGGAGGAGAATAAATGGCTGGAGACTCGGGCAGCTCTGTCCTCCCCATAACTCATGGATGCACCCCCCAGTCATGGTCTCCCTCCCCAAGAGCCTCGTCCTGTGTCTTGTCACCTCCAGCCAGAAAGGGGCTGTTCAGGAATGCTGGTAATAGATAACTCTGTGGCAGCTGTTTTTTTTTAATTGCACCTACTGTGTGCTGGTCACTTGCTTCGTAGTAACATGTCCAGCCCATAGGGACACCGTGAGATGGTTCCCCTTTCCTGTGTTTTATAGAAAAAGAGGCCCATAAAGGGGAAGACCTCAGGTGACAGGGTCATTATGCCTTGCTCCATGCTGCAAACCAACCCCAGGCAGCCTCCGAGGACAAAGAGGGGCTCTGTGCTCTTGGCAGTGGGGGACTTTTAATCATTGCTGAGTCTAAACACCCCATCTGACTTGCACATCCTTGCCTGGGGTTCTGGGTCCCTCTCCCTGCCACGCCCCAACCTGCCACTTCTGTGACCACCATTGGTGCTAGCTTGATTTCAGTGTGCAACCATTTACAATTGGAATTGATGGGAACCCAAGGCTGACTGCTTTTATCTCCTCATAGGGACATTGGAGATTATGGCCACTTGGGCTTCTGTCTGTCACCTCTTGTTTCGTCCTCATTTCAGCCTGAGCCAGGCAGAGCAAGCCAGTGAGCGTCTTTCCTATTTATCATCATCTGTCTGCAGGTGGAGGACACAGTTGGGAGGTGGCTGTGTGCCACCAGCTACTTCCTCAGGATGCCTCTCTCCCGAGAGAATGCACAAGCAGGGGCTGCTGGTGCTCACACCTGCTGTGGGTCTCTTCTTTTTCTAGAAGATCTAATCAGACAATAGAGCAGAGTGTCCAGCCATGGAACTGCACCACTAGGGATGTTCAGATTCGTGTCAGTGTCAGAATGCCATTGTCCTCTGGTGAGCCCCAAATGTCCGTCTTCCCATCACAAGGTGCATCATTCATTATTCATCTCATATGTACATAAGATGTTGCCCTGGGCCCATCATGGCCATGCTTGTTTTTTGAGGATGCAGGGCAGGGGGAATGCTGCAAACTTCACTATTAGAAGCCTTCACCAGGCAAACTAATGCAGCCCACTCAGGCTGGCAACCCACAGAGAGGTCAGCATGTTAGGACTGCTAGTGTTAAGGCTTGAATCCAAAATGTCCCCCACCGTGATGACACTGCATAGGGACACTATGGAGCCATGTGGAAGTGGGGCCTCACTGGGGGAAGTATGCCCTTAGATCAGAATGCAAAGCTCTTGGCTACTGCCCCAGCACTATGCCTGCCTGTGTGCAGCCATAGTCCCTGCTGCAATAATGGACTAAGCCTCTGGAACTGTAAGCAACCCTCCAGTTAAATGTTTTCCCGTCCAAGAGTTGCCATGGTCATGGTGTCTCTTCATAGCAATAGAAACCCTAACTGAGACAGCAAGTAAAGGGGTGTAATTTTTAAAAAGTTTTAAAGCCAGATGTGGTGATGTGCATTTGAAATCCTAGCACTGGGGAGGAAGAGATAGGTGGATCTCTGGGGCTTACTGGCCATCCAGTCTAGCTTACTGGATAAAATTACAAGCCAAGGAGAGACCCTGTCCAAACAAACAAAAACAAACAACAAAAAAAAGCCAAACAACAGGTGGATGGCATCTGAGAAATGACAGCCTAGGTTGTCCCCAGGCCTCTGTATGCATGTGCACATGTGTGCATACTTGTTCCACACACCTGCACACACCCCTGTGCCATCATAAACACACGCAGCCGCTTCATGCCTTGATGAGAAATGCCTCAGGAAATGCCGGGCAAAGGCTAGGATAGTAGCAATGACAGCCCTCACTTAGTTGTGCCACACACCTGGGGAGGGGCTGCCTATTTTCCCAGCCATTGAAGTACCTACCCTACTGTAATGGAGGTCTTTGGGATGATGACCTTGAATTGTCTCAAATTCCAAGGTTACACAAACCAATGCTGCCTGCACTTGCTACTTAAGCAAGATCCCACTCCCAGGGTCCTAGGTGAGTGGTCCCTCCCCAGCCCATGAATTCCCTGTGGACAATTGATCTCACAAGTACTTCCCCAAAACAGAGAGAGGCGGGGCTGTTGCCCTCAGGATCATTCTAGATTTCTGGATGTCAATATTGGACTTGGGTTTCGGTTGTAACTGTGTCATCTCGTTATAGTGAATGAGTCTGACATCTCAGCGTGTCCCACTCTTTTCAAAGTGTAGGAGGAAAAACATGAGGAGAAGAGAGTGGATGAAAGGCAGGCTTCCAAATATGCCTGACTTCAGATCCCCGGGGAAGACAGAGCTCCCTCTACACCCTCCCATCCTTAGTGTGGCCCCTCGTGGCCTCACGTTTCTTAGTGCTCCCCTTGGCTGCTGGCCACCACTGTCCCCAGCCTCAAACCACCTTCTGTCACCTCCCCATATGACCGTTTACAACTTAGATTCTCCATCCATTATTTCCACAATGGAGTGGCGCCTTCTCTGTCCACAGTTTGATTTGTGGCAAATTAAGCAGGGGACACTTACCTGTCATGGTTCGGAGGCCAACTGGCAGCAGCCATTCTTAAAGGGAGAGGATATCAGGATAAATATGGCCACACCTTCCTGCTTGATCCCAAAGGTGCCTCTCAATTGCTGCATCTTGTTTTTATTATTTTTAATCTAAATTTTTTTTGAAAATTTTGTATGTGAGTATTCTTTTTACGTCATTCCAACCCCCTGCCCTGTCCAGTTTTTCATGTGTCCCCTCAAATTCACGACTTCTTTAATTATCATCCTGTGTGTGTGTGTCTCTCTCTGTGTGTGTGCATGTGTGTGTATATACAACCTACCACATCCATTTAATGTTGTTGTGCCTATATATGTGTGTTTAGGGGTGACCATTTAGAATTGGATAATCTGGGGAGCTCACCCCTGGAAAAAAAACAAATTTCCCTTCTCCATAGTCATTGATTTCCTATACTTATTCATCTAGGGGTGACACCTTAGGAGAGATTCCCTCCTACACAGCCCGTCAGCTGGTGGTGTTACTGTGTAGATCTTGTTTAGGTGATCACATTATTAGGATCACATGGGGGCAGCTGCCCTGTCTTACCTAGAAGACACAATCTCCCAGCGGGTGTCTGGTCCTTTGGCTCTTAGAATCTTTTGGTCCCCTCTTCTCTGATGTGCCCTGAGTTTTAGGTGCAGGGGTTGGTGGTAGACTGTGATTGGGGGTTGGGGACCCCATGGTGAGTTGTCTCTGTGTTTCGACCAGTTATGAGATTTCTGCAGTAATCTCCATCTGCTGTAAGAGGAAGCTCTTCTTAGGTGCGGGCCGAGGGTTGGCTTTATCTGTGAGTATAAAGAGAAGTGTTTAGACTTGGGTTAGCAATTTTGGGGGTTCAGGAAAGTGGTGTGGTAGATTCTCTCTAGTTCCCATGATGTTAACAAGCACTGGGGTCAAGTGGAGGGGTGAAAGGGACCCTCCCGTGAGCACTGGGGTCTAGGGACCCTCCGTGATGTCTTTTTGCCACGCCCTCTTCGCTTTCCCGATTTTCCCTCTCAAACACCGCCCTCCTCCATCTTTCACCTACCATTTTCTCAGTGGGCTCCCCTCCCTCCCTCACCTGTCTTTCCACCTGGATTCACTCCCTGGAGGCATCTCCTTCATCCTCTTTCTCTGTAACAGTCACCCGCCTCCGCTGGCTCACATATCCTCAAGGTCTTTTCTCTGCTTTGATAAAGTAACAACTAGAAAAATCTCATTAATGAAGCCAGACAGCAGCAGTGGGAGTTAATTTCCCTGTTTCTCTGCTCCGTGAGTTGACATGATTTCAGCAGTGACCCATCATCAGAGGGAGTGTTGTCTCAATGAGTATTCTACCAGCAGACAGCAGGGGATCGGAAGAACACAAGCTGAGTTGGCCATGGTGGTGCGGGGCCTGTAATCCCAGCACTCAGCAGGTNGGGTCAGCAGTTCAAGTCCATCCTCATCTACATGAGATTCTGTCTCAGAGAGGAAAAAAAAGTAAAGAAAGAAGGGGGGAAGGAAAGAGGGGGAGAAGAAAGAAAGAACTGGAGGGAGACCCAAGCTAAGGTTAGCATCTGTGCTCATGTAATATATCCATGTACATATTCATGTGTGTGCATATACATTTGTACTCATGTGCAGACCAGAGATTAGTATTGTATCTTCTTCAATCATGCTCCACCTTAGTTTTTGAGACAGGGTCTCTCACTGTAGATGGAAGTTTCTGTCCCACCAGATCCCACAGCCATTCAGTCCCAAAGAAACACACAGAGGCTTATATTAATTATA
>LOJH01002259.1:30277-46711 GCA_001685095.1 Ellobius talpinus | reverse complement strand
CACCCCTGACTATTGACAGGAAGCAATAGGACCACACCCCTGACTATTGACAGGAAGCAATAGGACCCCACCCCCACTCATCTTCATTCACACAGTGTATGCCACCCACCACCTCTTTTTTGCTTTCTACTCTGCATCTGACCTTGCTCAACACTCCACCTTGGTTCCCCCACTGACCTGTAAATTTGACCGGAAGTTGTGCTTCCATGTTTAAGACTACAGTGGAGGGTCAGCAAGATGGCTCAGCAGGGAAAGGTACTTGCTGCTAAGCCTGAAGACCTAAGTTCAATCCCTAGGACCCACATGGTAGAAGGAGGGAATCAACTCTTGAAAGTTGTTCTCTGATGTCACATGTGTACCATGGCACATGTGTGCTCATACACACACACGTAGTAAGTGAATGAATGTATGTGGCAAAAATTTAAAGTCAAGACCCTAGCAGAACCAGACAGATTTAAATTGAATCATAGCCCAGCTGCCAGGCCATAGGTGAGGTAGTTTTTAATCTCTGGGTTTTCTGTGATGGGAAGGTAATGACATCCCTGATTCATTGGAAATTATGATTTAAACACCAGTAAGTGTTAGCCATTGTGCAGAGTTTTTGAAATATGATTGACGTTCAGGAAATGGTAGCATACATTAGAATTCCTCCTCCTCTGTGCTCAAGATGCACCCCTTCATGCTGGCATATAGTCTTTCAGCCCATAGAGTGTATGAATGAGTTATGTATTTGTAGATATGGTCTGTCAGTTACCTGGACAAGTCAAGGCAGCAGCTGCTTAGGAACCTGGATTTGAGCCAGTGTCCTGGGTGACTGACTTGTAGCAATACAGTTTCAGAACCATGGAGAGCAAATAGCTGTATCCCTACAGAGCAGGCACCTTGGGACAAGACTTCCTGGATTTGAGTCCTGGCTTCATCTTGGACAAGCCATGTGACCCTGGTGAGTGGCAGTGGGTGATGGCAGGTGGGTGACAACATAGAGCCTTGGAAGGGAGGTGGACAGAATGGGTAACAGCCACCCTCAGCTAAGTAAGGAGAGCTTTTGCCAATACATCTGTACACATCTAATCTTGCTTCAGAGGCATACTTGCCCAGTAGCTTTGCTTTCTGCTGTGTGTACAGTTGTTCTAAATATGCACACCTCAGACTGGGAGAATGAACCCCACAGGAGCCCCAAGCACTCGTCCAGTTGCTGCTTCTGGTGGTAGGAAAAACCCACCATTGCTACTCTTTAGAGACCTCCTCTGGTGAATGTGTACGCAGTTGTTACAGCCTCCCTGAAGGGAGAGAGCAAGCTGGCTCTCCTGAGCATTTAGGAAGCTCTTCTAATGCCACCTCGGGCAGATAGGATCAACAGCCCGGCTTCTGCAATCTCACGTCCCTCCTTTGTCTCACTAACAGGTGAGAGGCATCTCTCAGTCGTAGCTGTCTCTTGGACAGATGGGGCACAGAAGGGAAATGACTTCTCCACGGATGGAGATGGGAGTGAGACAGAGCCTGGGGGCTGACTTTTCTCCCTGTTGCGATGGGCTATCTAGTGAAAACAATATGGAAGAGGATTTATTTTGGCTCTTGGTTTGAGGGAGCACAGTCTGTTGTAGCCAGGAAGGCATGCTGGCAGAAGCATGAGGCAGCTTGCATGCTGTATTCCACTGATCAGTGAGTCGAATGTGCCATTTGAAAGAGAGCATGCCGACACCAGTAAGGCCCACTCATTGGTGACCTTTCTCCCCCAGTGAGGTCCCTCCTAAATAGCACCACCATCTGGCATCAAGTATTCAAACATCCAAGTCTGGGGGTGGGGTCAGGCATCATTTCACATTTTCACCACAACAGTTGAGTTTTGTTCTAGAAACACCATCTTGTGTGACCTTGGGAAGTCACTTCATCACTTGGGATTCTTATTATAAGATAATCACCCCAGTGTAGTGGTGTGAGTGAAAAGACATTTGGACCCAGCCTGTGTGGTGATTGGCAATCCGGCTTTGTGGCTACTGGGATGAGCACCTTACTTCTTTGCACCCCGGCTTTTCTCCATGGAAAGATGTGAATATTTATCCTGTGTGCCCAGCAGTTTCACTGCGAAGATGTGCCCACTGGATGTGAAAATGTAGTATTGGTTTTAGTTTCATTTATGCTGCCATGATAAAATACCCTGACAGAAAGCACACCCGGAAAGAAAATATTTGTATTAGCTCACATCTCAGGTTTGCAGTCAGTCATAGCAGAGGACTCAAGGCCCTGTGCATTTAAAGCAGCGGGTCACATGACCGCAGTCAAGAGCAGAGAGGCAAATGGCATGCATGACCACTCCTTAACACAGCTTCCTCCACTCTGAACAGCCCAGGTCCCACACCTGGGAGCAGTTTCCATGCTGTGCATCCTCACATGGGTTCAAGCCCTCAAGACAGTCCCCTGCAGGCACGCCCACAGACCAACCTGATCTAGATGATTGCTCATTGAGACTCTCTTCCTCCTGGAGTGCGAAGGGACAGAGGGAGTGAATCACCCACTTCATCTCTGGAAATTTTACTCCATCATCATCATCCTCCCACACCTCCCATTTTAAAGCCTTTGGGAGAGGGGCTGCATTGCTCTGCAGCTGGCTGATATGCACGCACCCCAGTTGCAAATGTGCCGTTCACCCATCATGTTCAGGCCTCTTTAAGAGGGCAATGAGGCAGGTTAGTACATGGCTGAGAACAGAGACCTTATGATGTATCTCCTTTAATTCCATGCTGTCATTCTTTTTAGCCCTGTGAGGTTGGGTGAAGCATTCCGATTTTGAGTCTCAAACATCTCGGTATTAAGTGGAGACTACCCTCTCACAGCATCCTTGAGCGTTCAAATGGGCAATGCAAAGTATCTTGCCTAATGTCTGGCACATTAGTGCTGTTCAATGAACAATTGCAAATTCCCAGTCGTGATTTATTTGTATTCACGCATGTACGTGTGTGTGTGCGCGTGCATATACGCGCATGCTTTTGTGTTGTGTGCGTGTTGTGTGCACGCCCACGATGGCCTTCATCTGTATGCTTCAGGATCACTGGGAGGCTGCAGCGTGTGAACTCCAGAGAAAGTGCCCTATAAATTTAAAGGCCATATAGCCGAGAGGAGGGCATTCGTGTGTGAGAGCCACACACCACTTTGTGCCTTGACTGTGAAATGCCCTTCAATATCTGTTCCCTGACAGGTGATGCTAGTGTGGGAAATGTGGGAATTCTGAGATGGGGTCTGCTTGGAGGGAAATGGGGAGCTGGGAGAAGGCCTTGCAGGCTCTGGCCTGGCCCCAATTCTGCCAGACTTCTCTCCTTCCTGATCCTCCAAGATGTATCTCCAGCTTTGCTGCAAACTACACCCTGCATGGGCCCAGCTACTTCAGCCACCACCCAGGTTTCATTCTGATACTCTTCTAAACACTGACCAAAAAGCATCTTGTATGTGTGTGAGGAGTATTCTGTCTCACACTTCCAGGTTATAGTCACCATTCTGGGGAAGTCAAGGCAGGGCTGAAGCAGCTAGTCACACCACATCCACAGTCAAGACCAGAGCAGCATGAACGCCGCCATGCCATCTGCCTGCTCCCGCCTAGTTTTCTCCTGTATTGTATGGCCCAGGGCCCATGTAATGGTGCTGCCCACAGTGGACTATGTCTTCCTACATCAATTAATAGTCAAGCCGATCATCCACAGACATGCCCATAGGTTAGCCTGAACTGGATAACTAACTTTTAAGATGCCTCCAAGATTATGGAAAGCTGACATTTTAAAACAAACCATCAAAACCACCATGCCTTACCACACTATGATAGATTGGTTTCTTTAAACCATGAATCAAAACAACCCCTTTCTCCCTTCAGTGTCTTCTGTCAGATGTGGTCACAGTGACAATAAAGATAAAGAGGACACCATCTTCACCACATGCTGTTGGTGACACTGCCCTCAAGCTTATTGTACCCAGGAGGAGGCAGCTGGAATCTTGCTTCTCCACGCCTAATCGTTCTTTTTATTACTTGTTTTTTTTTGTTGTTGTTTTGTTTTTCGAGACAGGATTTCTCTGTGTAGCTTTGGAGCCTATCCTGGAGCTAGCTCTTGTAGACCAGGCTGGCCTTGAACTCACAGAGATCTGCCTGCCTCTGCCTCCCGAGTGCTGGGATTAAAGGTGTGCACCACCACTGCATGGCTGTCTAAGGGTTCTTTATCTAAAAGGAAATGACATCACACAGCAGAACCAACCAGAAGTTCCTCAAAGCTCCTCCAAGTGGCAGAGTCTTGCAGTAGCTAATCCGAGAGAGTCCAACTCCTTAACATCCCCTCCCTGGTGGCAGTAACCCAGACTGCCACTGTCCGAACTCAGGGTGCCATGAGAAATGAGCCAGCTGGCTGAAGAAATTCTAATGATGATTTACGGAAGTCTCAGAAGGCCTGGCTAAGTTAGGAAGACTGAAGGTGGCAGTGGTGCTGGGGCATTTAGAGATAGTGGGAACTATTCACACCCCTATGGTTGACTGTATAGGAAGGATTGTGGACTAAGAGCTTGGAAGAGCTCACGCCTGGAGTATTTTCTTTAACATTGCCAAATGTAAGTGAACTAAATATTGTATAACTGTTTTGTATATGCAATTTTACTATATTAAAGTCAAAACCTTCCTTTTAATTAGACAGAAAAGGGGAAATGATGTGGGATGTCCCTCTGCATATGTGTTGCTTTATTTGTTGATGAATAAAGCTGCTTCAGCCAATGGTTTAGCAGAGTAAAGTCAGGCAGGAAATCTGAACAGAGAGAGAGTAGGCAGAGTCAAGGGGATGCCATGTAGCTGCCAAAGGAGACAGATGCTGGATCCTTACCAGTAAGCCTCAGCCTCATGCTGATACATAGATTAATAAAAATGGGTTAATTTAAGATATAAGAACTAGCTAGAAATATGCATAAGTCATTGGCCAAACAGTGTTGTAATTAATATAGTTTCTGTGTGCTTATTTGGGTCTGAGCAGTTGGGAATCAAATGAGCAGTCTCTGCCTGTAGAACCCGAGGGGTTAAAGCTGTGGACGCTCAAGCTCCAAGCTCCCCATCACAATGCTACAGTGACTAGCTCCTAACTCTGAACTAACAAGCTCATGTCTTCCATCTCTCTCTGAGACAGGGGTCTTCCTGTGTATCCAGGGCTGCTCTTGAGCTTGCAGCAATCCTCCTCCCCCAGCCTCCCTAGTGCTGGGATTGCAGTAGTGTGAAGACACCTCTTAACTTTCTTGTTTCCATCATTTGACTCTTTCTTGGTGACCCCCATTGGTGACATATGCTGGGGTTCACACAACAAGACTGCCATGTTTACCACTTATCATTCTAGGGCACAGGGTGGCACGGTGAGTGGGTCTGGCTGGGGGAGGGTCACACACAGACCCTAGCCTGTTCCCCATAGCTCCTTTCTCATTTTCTCTGATGTATTTCCCCAAAACTCTCACAGAAAACCATGTTCATTATTTTTCTGGATTTTTCTTTTTTCAGAGAACTGACACCTTCTTTAAAATGTCTTTATTGAGGACCTGGATTTCCACCAAAAATGTTCATTTTTTTTCCTGGAGATCAGGCTGACAAAAAAATGAATTCAGAGATGATAAGTTTTTTGTGTGTGCCTGTTTTAGTTCCTTTGTGGGCACTAAGCTGTTTCTTTCCACATACACAAGCACACACATATGCATGTATATGCATATGCACACACAAGCACACACACGTGAAACACTATGCATTTATTTAGTCATTTACATGTAATGTGTATTTATCTTGTGTGTGTGTGTTCATGCTTGCCATGGTGTGTGTGTATGTGTGTGTATGTGTTGGTTAAAGAACAATTGATTACTGGGGGTTGGTTCTCTCCTGTCATTTCCTAAGCATAGGACACAGGTCATGAGTCCTGGCAGGCAAGCGCCTTTACCCATTGAGCCATTTTTCCTGCCAACAAAAGAAACTTCCAAAAGCCTGTTATGACAAGGATGCTTCTTCAGGCAGCTTGAGTGGCACTTGGTATTGGTGGTCTCAGCACTGTGGTCAGAAGTGTAGTCACATAGGCTGAGACCTTCTAGACCTGGCTGTGTAAACATGGGCACATTCATTAACCCCTCAGCTCTGGTTGTCTTGTCCGTATAACGGGAATAGATCTACTTCATGGAGTTGTCACGGGGACTGAATGAGGTGTGCAGAACAAGGGGTCTGGGTACGGGGAAGTCTGTCAGGAAGTGATAGCTGGTGCATTGTACCTTGACTGGCGTGTGACTTTCCCTGGCAAGACTGACATGGATGGAGTGCGGCCCTCTCACCTCCGTGTCCTCTGCTCCACCTACTGCTGCAGGCTGCTGGCTCTGTGCCTGGCTCAGCCTGCAGAGCTCGGGCCGGAGAGGCAGGAAGAATGCAAATAGGACCTTATCTGAGTCCTCCAAGCGGCTCCTTTCTTCCAGTGCCTCCCCAGGAACGAGGGCAGGCACTGCACCTCCCAGGATGCCTCAGGCTTTCTCTGGTTCTGCTGAGAGTGTAATATCAGCAGCAATAATAACACCCAGCCGTGCCCTGGGTATTTTTTAATTTTCAAGATGCTTTGATGTCCACCCTCTCCTCAAGGCCTTGCAGTGACCCTGGATTGTCATTGTTGATGGGATTGGAAGGAGAACAAAAACCAAGGTCAGGAAAGTCAAGACCCAGGGCTGCTTGGCCAACTGTTGGTTAAGTGGAGATTAGAACACTTGCAGTTTTGCCCTAGAATTTAAAGTTCAAAGATAAATAGTGGCACTTCTGCCTGCAAGTGGTAGAAAACAATCTGGGTTTGATGCACTTGCAAAAGACATTCATTAAGTCTGTAACAGGCAGTCTGGTGATCATTTAGTTCAGAGGCCCGTCAGTACTTCAATATCTAACTTGGATTTTTCTTTTTTAAAAAAAATCTCTGAGTTCTTGGGATTTCCTCCTAGTCTGGCTTCTCCTGAGTTTACAAATGTGGTTCCTGGAGTCACAGCAAATACCATGTCTGGATCAGAAGAGACAAGACACTTTGCATCTATCTGTCTGTCTGTCTGTCTGTCTGTCTGTCTGTCTCTTTGGAGTAAGGGAGCATTTTCTGGAAGCCACTGGACAGAAACCAAGCTCCGTGTTTCATTCCCAAACAGTCTTGGATTGCTAGGCTTTACCTGTGGGTCAAGAGCAGGAAGAAGGAGCCACAAGGAAAGACAGAGCTGCCGTCTGCCTCAGAGCTGGTAGCCCTTCCACACCTGTGCTGCGGAGACAGCTTCATCATGTGAAAGATGAACCTGGAGATGGGTGATGAGCTCAGCTCAGCTTCAATCTGGAGCTCAGTGAGGAAAAGAAACCTCTCCTCTCAGGAAGGTGGAGACAGTGTAGAGGGTGGCATTCCACCTCTAGCTCCCAGTGCCAGCCAGGGACCTGCCATCTTGTGAAGCTCCTCCATTTGGCTGAACTTTGAAAATTTCTGAAACTGTAGTGATTTGGCTTCAAGAACTAAACTTGTTTTTTAACTATCCTTGCCCTCCTCACTGTCATAATGGATTCAGAGACAGCCCGACTACATGTGTGTATTATGGACTACTCAGCAACTATGCCCCCACGGTCCCTTCCCACTTCCTCTCTGACCTCTAGAAAGGAAGCCCCTCTCTTCGACATGGGCCTGCTCAACCCATGTTGCTTTCTGTGCCTTTATTTTTCTTCTAATAAGCCCCTTATCCAAAGGATAGTTCTCAGTGTCCCCTTGAGACCCTAACTTGAAGGCTTTTAATCAGCCTGACTATATGGTCTGAGCCACCTCCCACACCGGGCTCCCATTCTTCATGGATGGGGGTCTGGACAGCAGCAAGATTGATAGAGAGAGTGGTCCAACCCCAGCACTGTATAGGCACCTGCTGGGAATGGCATCAGACCAACTAGTATCACCAATGTCTTCCATTTCTTCTGCAGTTTCCCCCAGAATCCACACATTCTGTGAGTTTGGCCTCAGTGCCTTTGGCTCACACTCAGCTCCTGTGGTCAGTTTACACCTCACTGGCCTCTCAGGTGGTGAGGGGGATGGGTGACATCCCCTTGACTCCATAGGGAACCTTCTCAGGGCAACACATGCCCAGCCTCCTCTAAACATCTCACAGCCTATGTACCCTGCAGAAAATCCCACTGGCATGTCTCTCCATCTTGCCTGTGCTTTCTGAAGTAAGCATCAAGGGGCTGGGACATCACCACCTTCCCTGGACAGTGTCAGGGGCTGTGGATGGTGAGCGGCACCAGTAACAACTGAGCCTTCCCGCTGAGCAGCTCCTACAGCTTTCTCCCTAGGCCTGGCACAAGAGCTGCAATCTCGGAGAGCCGACTGGAAAGAGACTTAGAAGTGTCTAGTATCACAGGTGTATATGGGGCATGTCTGGAAGGGGTCTGCTCACAAGGAGCCCCATGCCAACAGAGGCAGCCATCTATCCAGGGCCAGCTCTGCTCTCTAGCCTGACTGTCCCTCAAAGATTCTGTGTAACCATTGATGAGTGTCAGGGCTCAGAGTATGGATTCTAGATACTTCACAGGTTCAAATCTGAGCCTTGTAAGCAATGGGGGGACCTTTGGGTTTAGACTTAACAGCTGGGGTCCAATTCTGAGGTCATCTCCCACTCAAAGTCCTTTGCAAATCCCGTTGACCACCCAAGGTGATGAACCTGGAGCCCGTCAATCATGAATCTGTTCAGGTCAAAGACGAGTGACTGACCTTGGTGGTGGGAGGACGCACCTAATCTTGGGGCTGATTTTTTTTGTGGGTTCACTTGTGAAAATTCACCCACATTATTCTGATGAGTGTACTTTTTTGAGAATATAAATTATAAGTTAGCATACAAAATAATCAGCTTCATTATATTTTCATGTTTCTTTACTTCATTCTAATTCATCCCCTGTCCTCCAGGGCTCCCCTTGTTGTCTCCTCTTGTTGGTCCCCTTGCTTCCCTACAATTACCCCCCTCTGCTGCCATGACACGCACACTTCCCCTCAAACCAGTTTAAACTGGATAAAGAGTGTACACCTGTAATCCCAGTCCTTAGAAAGAGGATTTCAAATCTGAGGCTAGCCTGGGCTACTTAGTTAGACCCTGCTGTAATCCTAACAGTCTAGAGGTAGAAACAGAAGGCTAGGGAGTTTAAGGGCATCTCGTCTACATAAAGAGTTCCAGGCAGCCTGGGATACATGAGACACTGTCTCAAAAAATAAAATCGAGAAAATGGATCGATGTGGTGCCTACATCAGGAGGCTTTAGGGGGTTAAATGTGCTGTGACATGTGGAATGTTTATTATACAGGGAACAGAGGGCAGCCTTGAGTCTGTAGCTTAGTCTCGCAGAAAATGCTCCTTTGGGTGGGAAAACATTCTACACACAAAAATTAAACTCGCATTCCTTGTCCTTCCTCAGAGCTTTGCATGAATTCCATCGTGGAAGAAACTTCAAGGAAACAAAAGCTTGCCATCATTTGGGTTGCTTGGTTTTATGTGTGTGTTGATGAGGCACCCAAGCAAAGCTGAAGAAAAACTTCTGAGTGAACGTGGGGTACTGTGAAAGAGAGGGAGGGGGAACAAAGAAAGACACCAGGATGGGATACCTTCCAGTGTTCAACAAGAACAACAACAATCTGTAAATGCTGACACCTCGGTGCAGGGAAGTAGAGCCAGATACTGAGTGCAAACTAACCGTGTCCATTGATTCTGGTTATGCTTTTTACGCATGTGTGCACACAATAGCGGCGTTCAGTAGAGCATTTCCATACATATGTACACTGTGCCTGGCTCAAAAACACCCTAGTGCCTTCTCCTTCCTCCAACTGTCAAGCCCTTCCTCCTTCCAACTGGCTGGCCCCTTCTGTCGCCATGGTTTTTTCTTGGTGTCATATTAAATATAAATTTACTTTGGGCTTTATAAAACTCAAGATTCCACATGTGAAGGACTGTATGCATCATTTATCTTCTGTCTTTACCCACTCGTTTTCCTCCCCCTGGACGCAATCTGTCCCCTCACAATCACCCTTTCACCTTCATATCAAATATTCATAAATGTAAGAATCTAGATCTTCACATGAAAGAACCTGCAGTATCTGTTTCCAAGCCTGTCTTATCCCACTCAGGATGACGATGCTCAATTCTATCCACTCTCCTGAGAATCACTTGACTTTGTTCTTCCTTCTGACTGGCTAACACTCCGCATGTCTGTGGTGCACATTTGATCCGTTCATTTCGTACTGGGTACTTAGGTTAACCACATAAACGAGAGACCCCGGGATGGGATCTGTAGTACGGCTGTTAGAAATCGGAGCAGCACCAGTGTGGCACCAGTGTGGCAGTTCCTCAAAGCCAAATGTCCGTTTTCTTTAAGGGAGGGGCCCCCTGGTAGGCTGACCATGCTCCAGCCAGTGGCCCCACAGTCATGTGAACATGGGTAGCACAAACTGGACTCAGTGGTTACGAAGATCAAACAGAGAAGCCATGAAGCTGGGAAGGGTGGAGGGGGTATCTGGGAGGAGCCAGGAATGAGAGGTGATTACAATCAAAGTCCCTGTGTGCGTGTATGAAACTTCTAAATAATTAGCAAAGTGGTATATTAGAAAAGTGACCAGAGTCCAACTAGCTTTCTGTTAGTTTTGTTTTAGTCTGGTTTGTTTGTTTGTTTGTTTTTTGAGATAGGGTTTCTCTGTATAGCTTTGGAGATTATCCTGGAACTTGCTCTGTAGACCAGGCTGGGCTCGAACTCATAGATATCTGCCTGTCTGACACCCGAGTGCTGGGATTAAAGGTGTGCGCCACCACTGCCCAGCTCTAGTTGGTTTTTATTTATTTAGTTTAAATGCCTGTTTGTTTCTAATGAGAGACGGAAAGAAAGGGGATGAATTTGGGCGGATGAAGAGGTGGGGAGAACCTGGAAGGAGTTGGGAGAGACAAACCACAATCAGAATATAGTGTATGGAAAAATCTGTTTTCAGTAAAAAATTAAAATCTAAAATATGAATTAAAGGTAATGAGATTATTAGCGCATGACCCAGCTAACCCATAGTAACAATGGTAAAGTATTTGTGCTGTCCAGGTTTTATGTCAACTTGATACAGACCTACACATATCTGGGAAGAAGGAGCCTTTGCTGAGGAAGTGTGTCCATCAGATTGGCCTGTAGGCAAGTCCGAGGCATCTTCTAGGTTAAGTGATTGACATGGGAGGGCCCAGCTCACTAACAGTGGTGCCATCCCTGGGCCTTGTTGCTAAAAGAAAGCAGGCTGAGAAAGCCAGGGGAGCGAGCTGGTCACCAGTATTCCTCCATGACCATGGTGATAGGCTGTGTTGTCGAACTATAATCTGAAATAAGCCATTTCCCCCCAAAGATGCTTTTTGTGGTCACTGTGTTTCATCACAGCAATAGAAATGTAATTAAGTCAATACCCAAAGGGCTGGAAGTCAGCATCCCACGGAGATGCCATGTAGTCTTGTGACATTACATCACAGTGGCAGACTGCAGAACTGGTTTCATTTTAACCTCCAAGACAGCTCTGGAGGGACCTGTGTCATTACGCCGAGTACAAATGATGGATGGGAGAAATGGAGAGGTGACATGATGGCCCCAGGGCCTCTCTCTTGAAAGATAGCACTGTTGAGCTGGGTCCTGGGGTGTCAGCCCTGCCTCTCTTGTCTAAACTACGGGTTAAATCTCCATTGCAGAAGAGCCACACCTTCACAGCAGGTGCAAGTGACCAGGTGTCTTACTTTCTCCCTCCCTGGCCCAGGTGCTCCAGGTGCTCCTGTTGACTCTCCTCTGGACTGGAATGCACGGGAGTCTCATCTTCTGCCAGTGGTATCCATCTTCCTGTGTGGCTCAGCTGGATACCCTCCAGCTGTGCAAAATTGGATGCTTCGTTTCTTGTTATGCTTGACAAACAAGCTTGACTGTGGTGCTGCTTCATATAAACAAGAGAGGGTTTGTGGGAAGTGGAGGTGAGGGTGTCAGTGGCTGGTGGGAAGATCTCTCTTATAGAGCTTTCCAAAAGGAGAGAATGCACTGCTGTTGGGAGCATGGAAGATGGAGACCGGTGACTGCTGAGCATTTCCCAAGGGCTGGAGACAGTGTCCAGTGTGTGGCTTGAATATCAGAATCTTTATTTTTAAAAAAGATTTTGTGTACGTGTTCATGTACACACATGTGCATGTGTGTGTGCACATATGTGTGTGAGTGTTTCTGTGCATTTACGTGTGTGAGCCAGTGTGTATATGGATGTGTGTGAGCCAGTGTGCAGGTACCCAAGGAGGCCAAAAGAGGTCATAAGATCCCTGGAACTGTGGACCGCCATGTGGGTGCTGGGAACTGAACTCAGGTCCTCAATAAGAGCAGCAAGCACTCTTAGCCAGCAGCAAGCATCTCTCCAGCTCTAGTAACAGGATTTTAAAAAAACTCTCCCCAAATTCTAGTCCCCAGCCAGGACTGAGAGCCACAGCTGTGGGAGAATAGCCATGGGCATCTTCTTCCCATCCCTTCCCTTCGTCACTGCTACAGCACAACAATCTCTGTGTCTCTCCCGGGTCCTCTGCCATCTACGCAGCCTACACCCCATTCACCCTGAGAATCTTTGTCTTGATCATAACTTACTATATTCAGAAAAATACCTGTTTTACTAACTGTTACTGCCCCACTTGAAAAAGAAAAGAGTCCCAGAGGCCGAGGGCTGAGCCAGCTTCACACGGCTGGTGGAGATGGGCTAAGGAAGCTTATACATCATTGTTCTGTTTCCGTTCTCCATTCCTCTCCCTTGCCTCTTCCCTTTCTTTCTCCACCCCTCCTCTTCTAGTCCTCCTTCCTTTACCCATCCTCTTTCCTCTGTTCCCTTTTCCCTTTCCTCCTCCTTCTCATGCTTTCTTTTCTTCACCCATCCTAATTTTCTTCCCACCCCCTTTCCATTTTCTTCTTTCTTGCCTCCATCCTCCCAGCATTTCTGTGAAACTATTTCGCTATGAAACTTCATGAGAAATTCAAGGATGCCTGGGCTATGACAGTAAGTCTAGGTATGTATGTATATGAGGCATATGTACTATATGCATATGTGGAGTATATCATATATGTGAGTGTGGAGTCCCACGTGCATGTGCCAGAGGCACTCTTGGATACCTATATATGACTATGAAGAGAAGCCTGGGTACAGATGTGTGTGGTTATATGCTATGACTTACTTGTGTTTTACATGTGTTTATGTATGGAGATATATATGCATGTAAATGTTGCTATGTGTCAAGAGTGTGCATGTGACCACTCTGCATGCTCATACCCTCAGCCATGTGCATATCCATCTTGGTGGGGGGTGAGTGAAGGAGAGAGGGGAGTGAGGGATGGCATATGCTCCCTCTCCTCTGGCCCAGTCCCCAAACCACTCGAGTCTTGCAGCATGAATGAGTTCTTTGTAGCTAAGATTAATTTTCTTATTTAGCATTTATGTGGCACTTTGGATCTGCAAAGTGTTTTACAGTCAGTTTTATTGGTTGTGCCTGTGTGTTATGTACGGCGGTGAACTCAGCTCTGCCCAGGGATCCTCTTCAGAGAGAGGAGCCAAGCAGGGCAGACTTCACCCTCCTCAAACTTTGCCCATGTCCTGGGACAGTGTTCACCAATGCTTTGTAGGCATTAAAGTGATTGATGGAGAAGAGGTGATGCTTGGCGGCACTTGCAGAGAATATTCCGCAGTGGATTGACTTATTTGTCTAGATGCTGGGAGTCTAGTCACTACACTTCCTGTCTGGCTCAGTATACTGCCTCCCTGGGCAGCAAGCAGATGAAGATTCTGCCTCCCGCTCCCATCAATCCTCGAGGTGTGTGTGGTTATCCTGACTTACTCTTCCGTCATGCCTCCTCACCTGTCTTACTGCAGAGACTTAGAAACAAGCTATTTATTAGGGAGATGATTCCAAGAAACCCTGTGGAGGGGACGGGAAAGTGAGCAAGAAGGGAGAAAAGCAATAGACGTGAAGCCAGCCGAGTGGATTGCTGCTCTGGGCACAGCGGTCGCGGAAGCAGGCTTTAGAGTCATTGCCTGAGAAAATGGAGGAACGGGGCCAGTTATCCATCTCCTATGCTGCTCTTCTTGGCCATCTCCTCCAGGATGCTTGCTTGTATGTACATCCGTGGTAAAGACTCCTCGAGGCTCGGCACACTTCTTGGGATATGCAGCAATGCCTGAGGTTGAGGGGACAGACAGAGCTCCCAGTGAGTTCATGTGGAGCAATGCATTCAGTAATCATCTTGGTTCATTGTCTTCATTCCTCTCAGGCAGATTTGGGCTCTGTGACACCCCCCCCACCCCACAAGCCTTCCTGATGTCTCTCCCTCCTTCTCAGGTTATGTCTCTATTTGACCTCCTTTTCCCCAAGTGTGGATATTTCTCAGCCCTCCATATCTTGCTTAGAATGCCATGATGCAGGCTCCCGTTCCACCTCTGGCTCTGTGAGATGTGCCTCACTGCCATATTTGTGGGACGATCATCCTGCCAAATCCACGTCAGCATTTCTAAACCAAACTTACCAGCTCTGACCTCTCAAATCAGCTGTCACCTTGATTCCCAAGAGTGCCCAGGGTCAGCTGCAGTGGCTGCCCCCCATCTGTCCCATAAACTTGCACACGACTGCCGCAGCTACAGCTGAATCCCAGTGTTACCAGCAAGCACCCCCACTCTGTGGCTCCTGCATACATTAGTATTTGATAAGGATTGCTTCACACGATCAAATCTCTCTGTTTCTGTTTACTGCATAGGAGATTTTTGCCAATTCCCCAGTCTTGAACCTTTTAAATGACCTGGCTCTTGGGGCTAAATAAACATTAGTGCTTTATAAGCCAGGATTTTTGAGAGACCTGGATCTCAGACAAAGAGCAAGTGATAACAATAAAATTAGCAAGACAAGTTTCAGTTTTGTATGTCACAACAATGCCATCATATCTATGATTTAATTGTAGTAACTATATGGAGTTCTTGTCCCATGATGGGTGTGCTGAGCTGTGATGATGTGACAGTGTTTGCCTTCAGCAAGGTCACCAATCAGAGGAAAGGGACAGGAGCAGACAGTGGAAAAACAGGATATGCTTAGAGACCAGAGAAGGTCCCAGCACAGCCCTGTGGGCAGAAGAGGATCCCCAAAGGGGAGTCAGCTAGCTGGAAGGACCATAATAGATGAGGTAGGCCTGGATGGGGGAGGGCACCAGAGAGGTGCTTTGGGCAGGAAAATGGCATGGGCATGCCCTGGATTGCATGGTTCATTCAACAGCCATGCTGCACTGGGGTGGGAGTGGGGGGCTGCAGGCTCGGACCAGTCCCAGGTTTGTGAGTTTAAGGTGGTCACCTAATGTCTCTTGCTTCATTTGCTTCAGCTTCGAAATGGAAACAGTGGTGCCTGCCTTCCCAGCACCATTTTTGACAATGAAATAAAAATCAGTACACGTTAAAATTGTGCATCCTTGGCTCTCGTAAGTCCTGACTGAAGAGATCAACAGAGCCCAACTCTTGCCTTAATGACAGAGATCACAAAGAGCTACAGAGATGCTGCCCAGCCTGGCCTCCTGGGTTCAGTCCCCAAAATGAATATCATGAAATAAGAGAACTCTCTTCCCTACACATGCACCTCAAGGTGAATTATTAAAATATAACTTATTTTTTAAATCACAGTAAGTTGGGTCTGGTGGGATAATCTGTAATTCCAGCAGTTAGGAGGCTGAGGCAGGAGGATTATGAATTCAAAATTCAAGGTCAGTTTAAGCTACAAACTTTAAGGTCAGCCTGGATGTCATGATGAGATATATTCTAGATCCTGTCTAGAAGAAAGAAGAAGAAAAGGAAGAGGAGGAGGAAGAGATGAAGGGGAAGGATGGAAAGAAGAGAGGAAGGAGGCAAAGGGGAAGGGGGAGGGCAATGGGAGTGGGGAGAGGGAGAGAAGGAGAAGGAGGGGAGGAAGAAGGAATAGAAGGGGAGGGGAAGGGGAAGAGAAAGAGGGGGGAAGGGAATGGGGAGCAGGGAAAAGGGGCACGGGAAGGAAGAAAGGAAGAAACTGACGGCTGTAGCAGAAAGGTAAAAGGCAGTCCTCCAAATGACTGGTCTACTTCACCCCCTCAACACCAGGGAGATTTGCACTACCTGGAAGAAGGATCTTTTCAGTAGTAATTAGGGGGTCTCAGGATAGGTTCATCTTGAACTACCCGGGTCTTGGATCCTTGAAGAGGGGAGATAGAACTGTGGAAGAAGGGGCACATGATGATGAAGATGGAGTCAGAGCCCTGTGAACACATTTAGGAGCTCCTTGGACTGAGGGGCAGCAAGAGGGAAGAGCAGGGGAGGGGAGAGGAAGAGATAAAGAGGGAGGGGAGAGGAAAGGAAGACGGGGGAGGGAAAAGAAGGGGAGG
>LOJH01002259.1:15285-30216 GCA_001685095.1 Ellobius talpinus | reverse complement strand
GAGGCAGATCTTCACCACAGTAGAGACATGGGGCAGAGTGAAGGTTGCTCACCCACAGGCAGCCAGAAAGAGGGGGGAGGGAGGGAGAGAGGGAGGAGAGTGAAGAGAGCAGGTATCAGGAGCAAACATCTCAAGGCACTCAATGATCTACTTCTAAGGCTGGGCTCCACCTCCTAGTTTTACTCCTTCTCAATGATGCCATCAGAGTGTCAGTGATTATGTCATTGATTAAGTCTGAGCCCCCTGCCACAATGGCTCCCCCACATCTACCAGCTGACAACTAACCCCTGTGCATTGGCAGACACATTGCATCTGATCATCTTTGTTCATACCTCTTGGGTGACCTCTCGCAGGACACTGGGGTCCCTGTGTTTTGAAAAAAGAGGAACAAAGCTCATCGAGGTTGTGGTGGGATTATTTAATTGTCAACTCAGCAAGATCTAGACCTATATAGGAAACAAACTCCTCGGTGCATCTGTGAGGGAGTTTCTGAATGGGACGACCCACCTTACATGCAGGTAATACCGTTCTTTGGACTGGAGCTGTGACAATAAAATTGAGACTGAGTGAGCTGAGAACTGGGAGACATCATCTCTCCTTGCTTCCTGACTGCTGTGTAACCAGCTGCTTTACACTCAGCTCATATTGCCATGCCTCCCCTATGGTGACAGACTGTGTACTCTCAAACTGTGAGCCAAAGGAAGCCCTTCCTGCCTTGAGTAGCTTCTGTCAGCTACCTTTGTCACTACTGCAGAGATCATTCTATTCCCTGGTTGATTGTGGTGGCCAGAGCAATGAGTAAAGACTTTGTCAAAGGCACAGGAGTTACAAAAAACTTGGCCAAACCAATGTAGACTGGATTGGTTTGCGTCTACTCCTCTCTAATTTCTCTTCTTCCTGAAACTTTAGACTATGACATTATTTGGACATAAGGTCTTTGTAAATGCAGCCAAAATGAAGTCATCTCAGTTAGGATAGATACTAGTCCAGAGACTGGGGATAAGAAGGAAGTTTAGGTATACATGGAGAGGAAGCATGTAACCATAGAGACAGATGGGAGCTAAGAACTGACAGAGCCACCACTGGGAGCTAGGAAGTCTCAGGGAAGGATCCTCCCCTGGATTCTTCAGATGTAAGACCCTGCCTACACCTTGATTTTGAACTTGTAGCTTCTAACATGTGAGCTGGTACACATCTTGTTTTAAGATACCATGCTTGAGGCAACTTGATACAGTATCCCATGGAGATGAATACATCATGTGTATACACATGCACATGTGCACATTATGTGTATACACACACACATGAGCGGAGAGCAGTGCAGAGATACTCAGGGAAACCTCCACCCCAGGGGGTGCAGGAACTGGGCTATGAGACTGTGTAGGAGTTAAATGTACAAAGAAGACCCTGACCTTGCATATCTGGGCTAGAGAGAAGAGCTGTGTAGTTTTAAAGTGACCTCTGCATTTGAGGATGGAGAGAGCATCAGGGTCCAGAGGGGGTACTCAGTGAGCTGGGACAGAGTCTTTGCTTCTGTGCTGACCACTGTAGTCCCCATTCTGTTCTAATGTCCTTTGGCTTTTCTTCTGGGCCTTTTGGGTTGGATGTTTGTCTGTCTACTGTGCCCCCCTTTTCTTCCACCCCTGCCATTGTCTGGCATGTGGGCTTTGGAGCATGAGCGTGGAGATCCTGCTGTCCTTGAACACTGCAGGGAGCACCTGAGGGAGGCACAAAGACACATTGTGTGGCAGCTCCCAACAGCTTCTGCTCTGAGTCCACTTGGCTGTGAATAGGTCTTGGACAAAGGCATCCTGCCTGAGTACCTGTAATTGGAGCATCCACGTGCATGGCCTGCAGTGGCGGAAATGCAAAGGACAAAAGCAAGATGAATGGCCGCATCTCTAGGCTGCTCGTTGCTATGGTTTCGGTGGGGCTGGTGGGGAAGGTGGTTACCAGGCAACTGGAGAGGAACCAAGACAAAGGGAAGCTGGTCAGGAGCAGTTGCCAGTGTATGTCAGGGGGATGAAGTGGGAAGGAGACAGGGAAAAGGAACAGATACAAAGGGAGGAAGGACAGAGGGAAACGAGTAGGGAGAGAAGAGAAGACAGAGAGAAACAGAACACAGAAAAGGGAAAGAGACAAAATCATCAAAACAAGAGACTGAAGAGACAGGGACTGGTAGATAGAAAAGGGTGTCACTTTCTGTGAGCAGGACAGACAGGCTGGTGCCCTCAAGGAGATGGGTGGCTGGCAACACAGACACCTGTCCTACCCTTGTGGCTTCCAGACCGTCAGAGCTGAGAGAGAGGATAGTCTCCCCACCCCTAGATCGCCCATAATCTAGCTGAACTTCCTCTCCAGGCTTATAGGACCTGGAAGCTGGCAACTCTTGTGCAGGAGGTACCGGAAGCCATTGCTCCCATCCTGTCTCTAGGTGGTACCTACAGGCAGTTGTATCTCTAAGAGATTACAGATCCCCAATTGAATGCTGCCCCATCTCTCACAGACAGTATCTCATTGGTTGCCTACCATGATGCTTGCTGTGCTCACTGTGTGGGGAACTTGGAACAGTTCCTTCACCCAGTAAGTGCACAGCTACCAAGTGTGTGTGCTTCTCAGTAGATCCTACATGCTAAGTATCTAGCTTGTAAGAGTAGATACTGAGACTCTGGGACTGAATGCTTTACCTAAGGCTTCTAATGTCTTGGTCAGGATTCCTTCTCCCAACCCTTTCTTGGTCAAGACTTGTTTATACACAAGGAGCAAATTTTATACATATTAACTCCAGTGTAAAGGAAGATTTTTATTGGAAGGACAGGGAAAGAGTTCCTGAGACCAAGGGCTGTGTACAAGAGCCTCCTTCATGGCACCCACAGATATCAGAAACCAAGGTAAACCAACCTCTTTGGTTTCTCTGTTCTTCCTTCCTCATGGGATCCCAGAATGCCCAAAAACAACCTTAAGGGAAATCTTTCTTACACAGTTCATATTCTCAGGAGAGAACATGATTGATAACTTACACCAAGCATACAGCCCTGGACCAATCACCTGCAACTGGGACTGAGGCTTCTCGAAGGTGTGATAGGATTGGCTGATTGTGGTCAATTCAATAAGGGCTGTGTGGTATAGGAGGTTCTTCTGTTCATGTGTTGCTTTCATTGGTTAATGAATAAAGAAACTGTTTTAGGCATGATAGGGCAGAACTTAGGTAGGCAGAGAAGATAGAACTGAATGCTGGGAAGAAGGGCAGAGAGAGTCGATGCCATGGATCTTTTGCCCGAGACAGACGCTGGTTCGAATCTTGCCGATAAGCCACAGTCATGTGGTGATACACAGATTAATAGAAATGGATTAAATTAAGATGTANCAGAACTTAGGTAGGCAGAGAAGATAGAACTGAATGCTGGGAAGAAGGGCAGAGAGAGTCGATGCCATGGATCTTTTGCCCGAGACAGACGCTGGTTCGAATCTTGCCGATAAGCCACAGTCATGTGGTGATACACAGATTAATAGAAATGGATTAAATTAAGATGTAACAATTAGCCAATAAGAAACTAGAGCTAATGGGCCAAGCAGTGTTTTAATGAATACAGTTTCTGTGTGGTTATTTCTGGTATAAGATAGCCAGGCAGCTGGGACAAAAAAAGGGACCCCTCTCATTTGTAGCAGCTGTGTACAAACACACTCAGCCTGTGGGTACTGAGGAGAGACTGCATGCCTCCTAGGTGGAGTTGCAAGAAACGTGTACTTCTGAAGAGCTCTGCAAACTGTGGTGTGCCATAGGAAAGAAAGGGGGCTTGAGTCAAGGGGAGTGTGCAAGAAGATTATCATCAGTAATGGAACAGGGGAAGTAAAGAGAGCAGAGAACGAGTAGGGTAATATATGCCACGATGGGATGAAGATGAAGAGGGAAACCTCGTTTCTCTTTCACTCATTTAGTGAGCCCTGGGGACCCATACTGTCAGGGACTGCCAGGTGATAGAGACCCAATAGGGGAGAAAGCATAGCTTGTGTATTCCATAGTCATATGGTACTAGGCTGTATTAGCTAGGGTTTTTATTGCTGTGAAGAGACACCATGACCACAATAACTCTTACAAAGGAAAAGATTTAACTGGGGCTGGCTTACAGTTCAGAGGCTTTGTCCATTATCATCATGGTGAGAAGCATGGCGGTGAACAGGCAGATATGGTGCTGGATTAGAAGCCAGAAGTTTTGCATCTGGATTGGCAGATAGCAGGAAGAGAGAGAAACAGTAAGCCTGGTTTGAGCTTCTGAAACCTCAAAGCCTATTCCCAGTGACACCCTTCTTCCAACAAGGCCATGCCTACTCTAACAAGATCACTCTTCCTAATAGGGCCACTCCCTATGAGTGGGTCATTTTTATTTAAACCACCACACAGGCCATGTCGGGATCACCTGACAGTCATCATAAGATATGCTAGTAGAGAGATGTAAAGAGGTCAACTTAGAAGCACCAAGGAAGGTCAAGGTGAGCGAAACAGGAAGGATGTTGTGGAGACAGATGATGTCAGTGATGGCTATTGTGGAAGAATCACTCAGCAACTTTTCTTTTAGGGGGCCAGAGAGAACAGTGTGGAATAGTGGTGAAGAAATGGCAGAGAAGTCTGGGAATAGTTGGGTCTGCCCTAAAGACTCTGGGAGATATTGAGCACCGGGAGAGAGCACTGGCAAAGTGTGTCACTACACAGCTGTCCTCCAACTCTTGATCCTCCTGTCTCAGCCTCTTCGAGTGCTGGGATTACAGGCCTATATCACTGCATCTGGCTTTTAAAAAAGATTTCAACAGGAGTTTGTCTTCTAGAGAGATCATTGACAAACAAGAAGTTCAGGTAGAATGAGGGGTTGGAGGTAGGGCGGTCAATAGAGAATGTCTGTCTAGCACACCCTTCCCGTGCTTGGATCAAACCCAGGACCTCAGGGATGTGAGGCAAGCTCTCCACCTGAGCCAGCCCTCAGCCCCACATTCTCTCAGATGGGAGAGAGCACCATGAGGGTCTTCTCTCCAGCAGAAACATCCCAAGCTCCATTCCCATGACTTTATTAGGGGTGGAAGTTACTGAACCCAGGTGGGGGAGCCTTTGGGTGGCGGTGTCTGCAAGTCGTAGGGAACTCCCATGATGCAGCTTTCCTGAGTCCTCAGCCCTGCTGGGATGGGCTTTTCAGTGATCCCGCTGTCCTTGGGTTACCCATGCATCTGCAAGTGGCCCCCAATAAATCTATTGACCCACTAAGCTAGACCAGAGACACGTCACTGCTTCTGCCTGCAACTAGTGCCATATCTAGGGTGAAGAGGCATTGCCCACCGCTCCCAGGAAAGGCTGCACACAGAGCTATCATTTCCCAAACAGCA
Organism: Ellobius talpinus; assembly: GCA_001685095.1. Taxonomy (NCBI): domain Eukaryota; kingdom Metazoa; phylum Chordata; class Mammalia; order Rodentia; family Cricetidae; genus Ellobius; species Ellobius talpinus. The sequence goes on along the minus strand of LOJH01002259.1, from coordinate 24,843 downwards.
ATATTCCAACAACCTTCCTGGGCAGTTGGTTAAAAATCCCAATTTCAGGGCTCTGTACATTAGAAACCAATCTGCTCTGGGACAAAAACCCATGGAACTGTATTTTAAAAATGTACCTAGGTAAAAATAATTCCCAGGCTGCTCTTTAAGAAACTTCATCCGAGGGGTAGGAAGGCAGGGCGGAATTGGGAGGATCCTTGGAAACATGCTGCTGGCTCCCACCTTGAAACCAAAGAGCATTTTATGGCCTTCATGGATTTTCACGGGAGTGATTATATGATTATAATTGGTTTGCCATTATCATTTCGCGTATATAACATGCCACACTCTCAACTTCCAACATCTGTTGCTTGTAACTGGGGAATAAGAGGTGGTAGGATGGGACTGTAATAGCTTTTTCTTCTTGTCATTTCTGGGCTTTGCCTGTAGCCCTGCTGTGCTGGGGACAGTGGAGGGAACGTTAAACTTTACCGAAGACTCTGTGCCTTACACTTTGCAATGGCATAGACACAGTGTGGAATTCTGTCTCCCCTCTTTAGAAGCTGTGTGACATGAGGTGACACGCTTGCTTCTTGGCACCTCAGTCTCAGAGCTAATTAGAACTTCCTTCAGAGCACTGAAGTGAGGATTCACTCTCATTGCACCACCGTGAATTCATGATCCCGTGTAACGGCACTCTCTCTCCGCGTGCATGCGTGCCTGTGTGCTTGCATGTGTGTGTGTGTGTGTGTGTGTGTGTGTGTGTGTGTGTTTGTGTGCGTGTGTTGCATCCACCCTGATTTTTTTGAGGCAGGGTCTCTCACTGCCCCGGGGGTTGCCAAGCAGCAGGCTAGTCTGTCTGACCACTGTATGGATGGAGCCTTCTCCGCAGTCTGATTCATCATCGTCATTATCATATTGTTGATTCTCAGATTACCCCATTTTTAGCTGGTGAACGCCACCTCAGTTCGGCCCTCTAGTCTTTTGCAAAGGTCTCTAACATCTCTGCAGCGTTTCTATCCTCAGACCTGGGAACATTCTCAGACTCCTTTCATGTATTCTCTGCTCAAAGCAAGGCTTGGCTATTTCCCCCAAGGAGCTGAGGTTTCTTTTTACATGGCAGTGGTCTGTGAGGCCGTAGTCTGCCTGCTGGGAGAGGTCTTGGCTTTGGGTTTGGATAATGGGTTTAGGCTCCCCTTTTTTGTGCTTGGAATAAAACCTAGGACCCCATGCATCCTGCATTCATACCAGCCTTTCATATACAGACTGGGGATGGTGCAGCTCTTCTTCAAATTTCTATTTCTAAGTCTTGTAAATGGAAAGATTTGACACCTAACGGCAAGAAATAAATGTATTTACTTTAAGAGCCAAAAGCATCGTCTTTTAGACTTATAGTAAAAGTATGCTTACTAACACTATGATTAGTGAAAATATTATTAAAAATACTTATACTGTGACTTAGGTTTTCACTCGGTGCCTGCTATGGCACACCCACCCTATCAGTTAACCTGTGACCAGGCCAGGAAGTGTAGGGTGGTCATTGCTGCCATTTTAACTGATGAGGAAATGAAGGCTCAAGAACTCAGAAAGCCATGAGGAGACATCCGGAGCCCCAGCTCTGTCACCCTATTGGCCTCCACTGCCTCTCTGCCTTTGAGGACTGTTAACATCTGCCACCCAACTGTGTCTGACGTCTGCTATGCAGTAGTCCTGAAGATGCCTGGGAACTCACCATTTGGAAAAGAGCAGAAAACTAAGTGTTATCCGTAGAATAGAAAACTTCTTGAGAAAGATGTCAGCTTTTACTTCCCAAGTGACACGCTGTTATTTCCGTTTTCTTAGCTAATGTACAGGGGTGGAGCATTTCTCACAGCTGCCAGGTTGCTTTAAGTCCAGGGAGGGTTAAGGACCTTGAGGGACGATGTCACCAGGCACAAGACTGAACCTCCTGGAGTTTGGCAGGGTCAGTTGCTCCTGGCTTTTGGTCATTAGCTCTCACACTTTCCCCAACATGGTCTTTTCTTTGTACTCTGTCTGGTACAAGTCATAGCTGGCTTCGGTCTTCCCCCGCTGCTTCCTCTGCTTGTTCCTGTATGATTTGCTCTTCTGCAGTGTTAAGTTTCTGGTTACACTGGGTTATATGGGGATTTCCTCAAGTTCACATTCACTCCGAAACCTCAGAAGATGATTTCATTTCAGAATTATGACAAAAATCCATTTTAAATGAAGTTATCCTGCAGCGGACTTGGTTCAATGGTGTCCTCACAGAAAAACCGTGTAGTGACACAGGTGTTAGTTGGGGACCAGCCAAGTACACACCAGGACAGAGACTGGATAACACAGGTAGGTATAAGTCAAGGAGTGTCAAGGATTAGAGAAAAAAAGCTACCAGGAGCAAAGAAGCAGTGAGTAAGATTCTGCCGGCTCCGTGATATTAGCCTTCTGGCTTCTGGAACTTTGAGAGAATGGGTTTCTGTGGTAACCAGTGACCGCCAGCAAACCAAGTTCTGAACTGGGAGAGTAGACATGGGAATGTGGAGAGGATTAGAGGACTCTAATGTAAGCAACAGCTAGAGCCATCCTGATGAAGGTGGGCACTGAGAGTATAAGCCCCTTGAGACACACGAGCTGCCAGGCCGCTGCCCTGAGAACCTCCAACTGCCAGATTCTACCCACAGAACACTCTGTCCTAATGGCTGGACTCAGCGCCCCCCTCCCCCAGCCCTACAGAGTAAAAAGCCCAAGCCCTGGACTTGAACTCCCACCAATGCCTACCCGGGGAAAGCTTCACCTTGAGAAAGTCCCCTCCCCGCAAGAAACTCTCTATGAGCCCTGCCTTCTACTCAATTCCCTTCTTTTTCTCTACTGAGCGGAAGCAACCACCCTCCTGTTTTTTTCCCTCTCTGTAAATGTCTTTTGTGAGGTTTGTTGTGTAGTGTGACTTTGTGGTAGTCTCTGGCTCCTGGCTGCCAGGACGCCTTTCTGTTTGGAGCTGTAATGTTTACAGCGAGAACACAGGGTAAAGACATCCTAGGTAGGGAAGCAACTCAAATTGAGGCCAAAGGGGAGCTCAAGTTTCCAGGGGAGTTGCATATGGGACAACTTTTCTAGCATGGTGCGGGACCTGAGTGACAGGAGGCAGGGCCAGGTCATTCGGAGTCTCCAAGGCCACAGGAGATATTTCAAAGGTTCATGTCTATACCAGGTAGTCATCTTAAATGCATAAGCAAGAACAAGAGATGGTGGGGACCCACTGTTACTTTCCATGTCCCTGGTGGGGCTCTGTAAGGTGATCTGCTGGCATCTGGCTCAGTGTCTACAGAATGCATGAGACATCTTCTTTGGGTGTGTGACTTGCCACCCTGGCCCCACCTTGCACCAAGGTGATGGTGGTGGTAATGGAGGAAATGCCTCCCTTTCCCCTCCACCTTTGGCAGACCCCAGCTTTACTGTATTATGCACACTTGGTCTCCTGGTCTTCCAGAGTCACTTAACCTCTGTCATTTCAGATGGTTTTGCATTAATCTTAATTAACCAAGAAAGCCAAAGAAGGGCCTCTTCCCCTCTGCCAACCTGCAGCCCAGGTTTGTTCCTGCAGGGGAATGAAGACATGGATATCTGGAGTCTGTGTCTCCAAGGAGATAGAAATAATCTCCTTCCAAATCTGCTTTGGTAGTCCTTTAACCTATTGGACATGCTCAGTAGGGTCCAAGGACTCCTAGTGGACCTGGGAGGGATGACACCAAGGATGGAGGGCTGGCCCAGCCTGCTGACTATTAGCCCGGCCATCTGTCCGTCACATTTAGCTTTGCTTCCCTCCCAACGATTCCCTATTTTCTCTCCTTGAGTAGCCCACTACCAACCCTCAACAAGCTTACTGCGACATTGATGGGGGAAAAAGAGGATCCGAGGTTTCCATAGCAGCTCAAGGATGCTTGTTGAGCAAACCCCATAGCTCACTCTAGGTCTTATCAGAGCTGACAGAATCTGCTTCTCAACCATGGCAGCTTCTAGCTGTGACCTTGGCCAGCCATGATCTTTTCTGGGCCTCAGTTTCTTAGTATGTCAAACGGAGGCAAGGATTCACTGTGACAGTTACATAAGAGGATGCCTGCTGAGTTCTTAGCCTAGCGCCTTGCAGACTCTAATTGCCAAATCAGTGTTGATTAGCTTTCCTAAGGGTAGTTGCTTTTATTTATAGGAATGGAGGCTGGAAAGATGCACAGGCAGAGCTGATCCTGAATCCCGGCATTGATGCTTGCTTGGCGTCTGCTGTCTCACTGAGATATTGGAGCCTCAGCCCCTTTTGCTTTAGAATGGAAGAGGCAACCACTCCTATCCAAGTGTGTAGAATGAGTTGAGACATTGCTTGTTAATGGCTTGTCACTGAGCTGATGGCTTTGGGCTAATAGCTCTCCTCCTTCTGCCTTGTCCTCATCTTGAAAATGAAGACAGTAGTACTCACCTGGTAAGCTTGCCTTGATGATGAAGGGAGTCGTTATGTTGATGATTTGTGTGTGTGTGTCTTTGTTCATATATGCAAGTGCATGTATATATCTGCACACATGCATGTGGAGGTCAGAGGGCAACCTCGTGTCATTTTTTCAGGGTGTGCTCACCATTTTTGTTGTTGTTTTGAGGCAAGGTCTCTCCTTTTCCTGAAACTTGGCAAGTTGGCTAAGCTGGTTGGCCAGTAAGCCCAGAGATGGTGATTTAAACAAAGCTCTCAGAATGTTGTGGGCTCTCTTTGAGTCTATAACCCTCATTCCTTCTGGTAACTAACAGTTGACCCACCACATGTGAGGCTTTTGAGGTGTTGCAGGCACTGTAACCCATGAGCTAGGTTCTATCAGCTCAGTTTGACAGAAGACCAAAGGTTTAGACAGCTAAAGTCACCTGCCCACAGTGATTCTGTCTGTGTGTGCGTGTATTACTTACACTCCCTCCATGAGTCCAGTGGTCTGGGCAAGTGGAATAGCAAGGCTGCCCTGAGGATCCAGGCTCCAAAGGCACCTTCAGGAAGCTGGACCATGGGGAGCCTAAGCTAGAGTGATGGATGGACCTCAACAGGGTAAACAGTAAGATGCAGGTCAACTCTGGCAGTCAAGTCCCAACCGCTGCTTCTCCCACCCCAGCCAATCTTGTTAACTTGATCTTCTGCCCTGAATTCCGGCTGTTCTGGGGATGTTCTCTGGCCCACATATTATGCAGACCTAACAAAAATGTGTGCTGCAGAGATGCAAGCCTTCATCCTGGAAGCCCTCCCTGCTGTAACACATGCACTGGGAGTTTTTCTTCTTTCTTTGCAACATTTTTTGACAATCCTGTACAGCATTCTCTCAAAACAACAGGGACCCAATAACTCTGTTATGAGTCCATCAATAATCCTGTTATGAGTCCTTCGTTAGTGCTGTCTCTCAGCAGAGAGGCTTGGCTATACACCACAGCTGTGGTGACTTCATGCATGCAACAGTCCTGTCTTGTCATAAAAAATATCCATTTCTGAGCAGTTCCTTGCAACCTCTGGCCTTTATGATCTTCTCCCCCCCCGTGTCTGTGATGTTCCCTGGGTCTTATGGCAGAGGGGTGTGATATAGATGTGCCAGTTGGGGTGGAACTTGCCACACTCGCTTGTTCTCTGCCCCCTGGCCTGATGGGAGTACCCATATTAACCATCTCCATCGTGAAAAGAAGTTTCTCTCCAGGTGGAGGTGGCATATGCTTTTAATCCTGGCACTTGGGGTGCAGAGACAGGTGAATGAATCTCTGTGAGTTTGAGGCCAGCCTGATCTACATCGTAAGTTCCTGGACAGCCAGGCTACACAGAGAAACCCTGTCTTGAAAAATAATAAAATAAAATAAGTTTCTCTGAGAGGGTTGCGAGCTGCACAAATCTATTAGGATAAAAGTAGATTTTTAGATCCTAGTTTGGTGCTGTGTTCTTCAGCAAAGTGAGGAGCTATCAGTAGTTGATAACTACTGGGGGTTGGGGGACGTGACCCTGGTATGTTTCCCATGTTCCAGTGGATAAGGTTCTACACAGGCAGATCTGATTGGACTTGGGGGAGTTGGGAGGGATACGCGGTGGGGTTCTAGTACTCAGCTTGGCCGTTCAGAATCTTCAGGGTCTGATAAATTACGCTTTGATACCTGGCCCCGCCCACAACAGAAAAAGAAAAGTGTAGCATCTACATGACCAGGAAAACTCTTAATGAACTCACTGAGCATGGACTTGGGTGCAGAGAGCCACAGTGGGCTCTGGAGTTGATGGGAGCTGGTCTCAGCTCTTACCACTGGGTCCAACGCCTGGAATGGCAGAGGCAGTTAATTATGGATGCTCTGGGTTTGGCTCTTGACTGTGCCTATTGCTTAGTCACTGTTGACGTTGGTCAATTTATCGACCCTCCAGGGGACAAGGTTTCTCATCTGTAAGTGGGGACACTAATAGGATTTTGGTTGGGGGCTGTGCAGAGAGTTAGAGAAGATAAAGTGCTGTTGTGGTGTTGATGGCTTGGGCTGACAACAGAACACAGGGAGTGGTAGCTATACTGAAGCAGACTAGAAAGGGCCAGCATCAATCAAGACAGGTGTTGCTATGGTAACAGGTAGGCGCTAGATCACGGTGACTTAACATAAAACTTTGATAGTCCTGTGATGTCACCAAGACCCACTAACAAGGATTAGGGTGGGGGCCTTTGCACATTAGGGTTTTGCGGAATGTTGACGTGTCTGCAGGATCACTGTAGCAGGAATAAATGAAGAAGAAGAAGAAGATGCAGAAACGTGAGCTTTGTCCTGAAGCTCTGGCCAGCAGTGGTACATGTCACTCACATTCATATTTCATCAGCAGGCATGACAAAGCCAGTGGCGATGCAGATGTGATCAAGTGTGGAACAGAAAAGTAGTCAAAGTAGTCCTGCCTTGTCCCTGGATCTCTCAGTAGACAGCCTTGTAGGTAAGTGTAAGATCATATTCACCCTTCTCAAGCAGGGACTGTCCCATGATAGTTATCCAGTGGGTCAACCTCTTTGTGTCTGTAGAGGCCCTGGAATCAGCTACCATGGACCCCAAGGTCTCAAAGAACATGAACAAGATGGGGTGCATCTCTTTCCAAATGTCGTTTCTCAGATGAGGAAATTGATTGAGTGAGCATGGTGTCTACCCCAAGCCATTCAGGTCAAACAGGGATGGGAACAAGCCCGGAGCCTGGGACGCTCCCCCATATCTTCACTCCATCACCCCTGACTTCATATTCATGAGGCTTGCTGGTGAATATGGACCAGAAGGAAAGGCGCATACCTTAGGTCATCAGCAGTGATGAGGAAGGGGCTGTCCATGCCGTGAAGGACACCACTATAAGAATCTTAGGAGGGGGAGCTCAAGGCACAGGTTAGAAGTACCAGGAGAAGGGACAAGTGCTTTAAAGATTTGTTTTTGTCTTTGAAAATTCTGCATCTATATGTGGGTATATGCACTTGTGAGTACAGGTGCTGAAGGTGCTGTTGTCTGCATCTGGGGCTACAGGTGTTTGTGATGTGTGAGAGCACTGGTACCCACACTCAGGAAGAGAGCATGAGGGAAGGAAAAGTCTCATCTCCCAGAAGGATACTTAGGATGCTTATCAAAAGGGGGATGGTATAGGAGGCCCTTCTGGGGGATGTACATGCTCTGTAACCCCAAGCATCAGGACATCCATTGCAGTTGGATACACATGTTCTCATATGCTCATCTCTTTAGGCTTCCCCCTGGCTCTGGGCTATTTCTTAGACTTTCTCATTTGCCCATGACCTTGGCCATCTTGGGGAGCACTAGTCAAGAGTTTATAGAGCACCTTGTGATTGGGGTTAGTCTGGCATTTCTCTCATGATTAGATGGTGCAATGTGATTGGGGAGAAAGACCCCAAGGTCAAGTGCTATGTCAAGGGTATGAGGTATCGAAATGATTGATGACTGCTAATGCTGAACTCAATCACTTGAGTAAGGTGTTCGCCAGCTTCTCTGCTGTATAATCACCTTCTCTCTCCCCTTCCACACCATGTTTTTGAAGGGTTTTCAACACATAGCTTAAATTTAAGGCGTGCTGTGTGCTGCCCATCTTTGATGGCAAAAAAAATCTATATGTGTGATATGAGTTCTCCAGATTCTATTCCGTTATGATTAATATACATTATCTATACAAATTAATGTGATCCATTCTGAAAGTCCACACATTATGACAGCATATCCACTCTTCCAACACAGTTTCTGGTGATGGGATTTCCTGCAGGCCTCCTCTCCCTGTCCTTTGCAAACTAAGAAGGGCTACATGGGGCAGGCTAGACCCCCACATGGGAGAGAGCAAGGTCTAGCCCCAGAAGCTTTATTCCCAAATAGCATCAATTAGGCTGGAAGATGTGTGTTGTAGAAGCAGAATATTTACAGAAGGTTGTTCAGGAAGATCTGAACTAATTAGCAAGGGCACTGGGATGGTTCATGTCCGTAACCAGTCATGCCAGATGCCAACAGTTGCTCCCGGCAACTGTAATGGGAAGCCTGGGAGACCCAGCAAGGTTCAGAAGTGACACAATCAAAAGGATATAGAAGAAACCTATATTTATAAGAAATGCAACAAGAAACACTTGTCTATTTTTGCTTGGGAAGAATCAAAACACGCACAATACCTTGAGCTGGTGTGGATGTAAGAAAAGAGCATTTACTGCTGAGTACAGTAATTGGGCCTCAAGACATCTCCAATCTTCAGTTGCTAACTGGAACTCTTGGGAATTTATCCTGGACCAGCGTGAATACAGTAAAAGATGAAGCTGTAAGAATGTGTGTTATCTGAGGCTGGAGGGATGTGCTGGTGCTTAGGAGCAACACCTGCTCTTCTTGAGAACCCTGGTTCAGTTCCCAGCACACACACTGGGTGGTTCACAACCACCTGTAACTCCAGCTCCAGGATATTTGATGAAATGCTTTCTTCTGACTTCTCATGGTAACACACACACACACACACCTCTTTAATAAATCTTTATCTTATTAAAAGACTATGCATAGTCCATTATTTATAATATAGAAAATCAGAATTAGCCTAAGTGCTTGGGGACAGGTGAAGTGTTTAATATGTCTGTTATTGCCCATGGGACACAACCTTATGGAAGTTGCTATGGTCCTTGGGTACCTGGGGGGTTCATGTCCCTTGTCCTGGCCATAACACTTTGTGCTAGTGGACTGATCAATGTCAGAACCCGACTTAATTTTGATTCCAGTCTTCTTCAGCTGTTGTATGTCTCTCTGCTTTCCTGGAGAGGTGGTCGCTCTCTGTGTCTCTGTCTCTCTCTCATGTGCATTCGTGTTGTGTTCATATGTGTGTGTGCACATTCCCATGTGTGGGTATGGGTGCCTGCCTCTCTCATGTATATGCATGTTGTGCTCATCTGTGTGTGCACATTCCCATGTGTGGGTATGGGTGCATGCCTCTCTCATGTATATTCATGTTGTGTTCATATGTGTGTGTGCACATTCCCGTGTGTGGGCATGGGCGCATGCCTCTCTCATGTATATGCATGTTGTGCTCATCTGTGTGTGCACATTCCCATG
>LOJH01002259.1:0-15198 GCA_001685095.1 Ellobius talpinus | reverse complement strand
TGTGTGTGCACATTCCCATGTGTGGGCATGGGTGCATGCTTCTCTCATGTATATTCATGTTGTGTTCATATGTGTGTGCACACATTCCCATGTGTGGATATGGGTGCGTGCCCGTAGAGGCCAGAGGTTGAGAGGGGTGTCTTTCTTCATCACTGTCCACCATATATATTGAGACTGGGTCTCTTGATTTGGCTAGTCTGGGCAGCCAGATTAGTTTAGGGGACCTTCAACATCAGCATCGGGAGCACTAGGATTACAGGGGTGCCACTATGCCTACCAGGCAGTCATGTCATTGCTGGAAACCTATATGCAGGTCCTCAGACTTGTGTGGCAAGCACTTTGCCCACTGAGTCATCTCAGCCCCAAGGTGGCATCTCTTTTCCCAGCATCCCTCAGTCATCTTCAGCAGGAGCTGGTCTGGACTGGTGGTTCTCATCTGCAGGAGCCCTCCTGTCAATGTCAGGAGATACTTGTGTTTGCCAGGCTTTGGGAACCTGTAGGGGACAAGGATGCTATTTAACATCCCACAGTGCTCAGGGCGGTTAGCCATGGAGCAGGATCCTGCAGTGACCAGCATCAATAGTGCTGAGGTTGAGAAACTTGTCCACAAACATCTTGGTCTGCTCTCCTCAAACTGGCTATGCTGTGCTTCTGCTTCCAGCTTCCACTGGAGAGAATCTCTAGTTACCCACAGTGCTAGTCAGCTCAAGATCCACCTCCTTTCCCATGTTCTAATGCTCCTGAGCTTCTCAAGTGGACTAAGAAGTTCCCTGTGTCCTTGTCCTAGGAGCTGCTTCTGGGAAGAATGAAACTTAGTGGGTGGAAGCCACACACTTGCCCAATGTGTTTAATGACACCTTCTGTGCTTAGCAAAGAAGGGAACAACTGTATACTTGAGGGCCGTTTGGGGGAATGTTAGATATTTATAGAAGTCGCATAACTAGACAAACAAACTCTCCTTTCTTTCCGTCCTTCCTCTCTCCCTTCATCCCTCCCTCTTTCCTCCTTCTGTCTTGTCTCCCCACCCTCCCTCTCGCCTTTCTTCTACCCCTCCCTCCTCCCTTGTCTCCATTCCGGTTCTCCCCTTTATTTCATAACTCTCTCCTCCCTCCCCTCTATTCCATCCCTCTCTCCTCTCCTCCACTGTTCTCCTCTTCATTCCATCTCCCTCCTCCCTCCCCTGCAGTTGATCCTCCTTTCCTTTCATTGTGAGTATTAGGACCCACAGCATCAATTTGGCTACTGAGAATTCAGCTAGTTAGTTGTTGACACATCTACACATGTTTGGGAAGTTGTGTTTCAAAGATCCTAAGATAGGAAACTGCCTTTCCTCATATTCTTTTTTTTTCTTTTTCTGTAGACCAGGCCTCAAACTCAGAGATTCACTTGTCTCTGCCTCCAGAGCACCGGTACTAAAGGAATATGCCTCCATCGCCCAGATCCTTCTTCCATTCTTGTCTAGGGAGCTGAAGAGCTTGGTCTTGGTATCCACATTCCAGCACAGTTCTGTCTAGAGCTGGACTGATATGTGGTTGATAAGTGAGGAAGGGAGGAAGGGAGAGAGGGAGGGAGGGAGGGAGGGAGGGAGGAAGCAAGCAAGGAAAGAAGGGAGAGAGCGAGAGAGGGAGGAAGAAAGCAAGGAAGGGAGGGAGCGAGAGAGGGAGGAAGCAAGCAAGGAAGGAAGGGAGAGAGCGAGAGAGGGAGGAAGCAAGCAAGGAAGGAAGGAAGGGAGAGAGTGAGAGAGGGAGGAAGCAAGCAAGGAAGGAAGGGAGAGAGCGAGAGATGGGCCACAGTCTCTCTATTCTAGTCTTCCACCTCTACCCTCTTTGCTGGGTTGTGCAGACCAGCCCTTCCCTGACCCCACAGCATGATCGGCCCCTGATGTCTAGGGCCACAGTCCAGTGTGGAACAGGAATTTACGGCCCCCACTGCTTCACTGCAAAGAACATTTATTCTCTTACTATGTGCTGGCTCTGTGCCGAGGACTTGGGCGGACAGCTTCTTCATTCTAGCCCTCTGAATTTGTCACTACTGTCCTCAGCCTAGTTTTCAGATATGTGCAGTCCAGAGGAGAGTGGATGCCTATTAAGGTTCATATAGCCCTTGGGGGCCTGTTACAATCCAAGCATCCAAGTGACTAGTTGCATGGTCCTAACCATTCATCATGATTCCTTGCTGGTGGGGTCTGGAATAGGAGGAGGGTCCTGGAGGGTGAATTCAGGATGCTTAGTGGGAAGGAAGGCACCATAGCAGAGTGGGTGGCTGATGTCCCAGACTTGTATGATACAAACCCTACCTCTGCTTTTGGCTGTGTGACCCTACACAGCGTACTTAACCTCTCTGTGTCTTTTCTTCCATCTATAAAATGAGGACTGTAATGTCTTTTATTTTGAAGATTAAATGACATTGCTTTTTTATGTTTAGTAACCATCAGACAGGAAGTTGTTACTAGGCCAGTGTATGTGTTCATAAAGAGTTAGTGAACTTCTATGGGTCTGTTATGGTCACCTGCATGACACGACTGAGGAAAACAGCAGGAATTCATTATCATGGGGTTAGACCACCTTGGGGTGAAGCCTATTCAAGCCAACTTGGCAGCAGTGTGACATTAGAGCCTCTGAACTTCTGAGTCCTCGTCTGTAAAATGGGTATAGTGAGTTCTTCATGACTTGGGTCCAAAGGACCAACCAGGCTGACAGGCATATGCGGATGTGAAGTCGGTTTTCTTATATTTTTGTGCCACCCTATTGGGTTGATACCGTCATCACTCCAGTTTGATTTCAAAGAAGCTGAGACTCACAGGACTGATGCTGGGTTTACAGTTTGTCCCTGTCTGACCTCATAACTCCCACTTCTGAGGAGCCAGGGACTCTCTGGAGAGGAAGCCCCTGACCGTTCCATGGCTGGTTGTGGGTGGCATTAGGAGAGTAATGGTGGCAGGATCTGGTGGACTCTTCTGCGTAGCGGTGGCTGTGACTGCCCAGCACTGCTTCTAAATGCATTCACTGCCTTGCTTAAAATAAACATCTCAATTAACACAGGTGGCATTTTGGATTCCATAGCTGCAGGCAGGTTTGTCTTTGGATCAATTAAATCGTTGACAGCTAGCCCAGACAGGCTCAGATACGTCATGGACAAGGCTAGGTGGTATGGAGGCAGGGGAGACAAACAGGAGCCAGGAGTCAGGCACAGATATTTGGAGGTAAGAAATGCACTTTACTTCACAACCAGTAGGCTATGCACACACACACACACACACACACACACACACACACACAACTGTGGAATGGTGTTTTCATTTTTCATTCTGTTTTTGACATGCAGGCTTCAGTCCATGAAGTTAATTTCATGGCTCTAGAACTAGCTTCCAATTTGTGGCTGCAGCCCATAGTTTGAAAACTCTTGTACTAGGAAGGCGCTGGAGAGGTGGCTCACTGGCTAACAGCGCTTAACTGATTTTGCTTTTCCAGAGGACTCAAATTCGATTCCAAATGTCCATGTTGAACAGCTCACAACTGCCTGTAACTCTGCTTTCAGGGGATCCACTGCTCTCTTCTGGCAGGTGCCACCATAGTGAGCACGCCTGTGTGCACGTGTGCACATACCAACACACACACTTAAAAATAAATCATAAAAAAGCTAGAAAAAGCTCAAACCAGACTATGATTTCCTAGCTTGTGGACTGGGGCATTCAAACGCTCTGGAAAATCCTGGGTTTGTTTATACTGAAGTAGAGGCTGTGGGCATGAGGCGAATCTTGGCATTCATGTTTTTAGAGATCACTATCCCTCCTAGTGCCTGCTTCCTGTGCCTACCTCTCCGGATCTCTACGTTTTCTTTCTCACTGGCTTCACTCATGACATTGAGTGATGCTGACCTCTTTCTCTATGACACGTCAGTCACGGGTCCACCTTGAGGCTCTTGCCCTCAGCGACTCTGGTGCCTGTGGACCCTGGGCGCCCTGTGCCTCCCAGGACCCACCTACTTCAGGTTGATCTCTGCCAAGATCTCTCCTCAGCCAGGCTTCCCAGTGACCCTGAATGGCAGTGCCTATCATTCCTACATGTTTATTTATGTCCTTATTTCTTTTTGATGTGCATTCATCTCTTCTCTCTCTACCTTTCCATTCAAACATAAGTTACATAAAAACAGCTGAGTCGGCAGCTGTTACACTCCTGGGCATATGTTCGGAGAACCCTCGACCTTATCAGAGAGATGTGTGCAGCCCCATGTTTGCTGCTGTCTTAGTCACAGTAGCAAAGAACTGGAATCAACCTAGTTGTCTACCAACAGATGAAGAGATAATAAAAATTGTGATTATATTATACATATATATATATCTATAAATATGGTGTACATATGGATTATATATGTATGTACACACCGATATGAATATTAATCAGCTCTGAAAATTAAGTAAAATGTTTTTCAAAAAAATGGATGGACTTAGAATGTATAATATTAAGATATTAAGTGAGGTTACATAATCTCAGAAATAATATAAAAGCACTTTCTCATACTCTGAACCTAGTCAACAATATATGTGTATATAAGTAAACAAATATGCATATGGACACATATGCTATGTAGAAAAGAAAACAAGATAGACTAAATGCCAGGGCACGAAGAAGGACTGAATGCAGGTGACAGACTTGAGTCCTGAAGAAGGATAGAACTTGATTGTTTCTCTCGTAACTCTCTCATGGAATTTTCCTATCCACAGTGAAAGTGTACCATCCACCACGAAGCTCCATGGCCTCAGAACGGCTGCTCTGACCTCTCAGGAGTTCATTGAGATGCATAGACTTTGGGTCTGGTTAATTTCAGTGTGTAATGATTTTTATTTGCAAGTTTTTTATAATAAAGTTTATTAAAAATACTTGAAAACATGTTCAACATCCTTAGCCATCTGGGGAATGCAAATTAAAACTGCTTTGAGATACCAAATTAAAAAGCAAAACAAAACAAGAAATGTATCCAGCGTCTTGTTGTATCTCTAGAGGGGAGCCTAGTGCCTGGTAGATACTGAGTGTTTGTCAAACGCTGGAGCCTAAACGCATGTGAAATGTGCATGCTTATCCTATGCTCTGGTTTCCACCTCTCCACCCTCAAGCCTTAGAAAACCATTTTTCAAATTGTGTTTATGCTTTGAGAACATCACACATGTATACCGTGTATGTAGGTGATGCCCATCACCAGCCCCGCCCTCCAACTTCTCTTCCCATCATGCATTCTCCCTCCCCAATGTCATACCTTACATTTTTCTTTATAACCCATTGAGTCCCGTTGATGCTCCCCACATGTGCACGGTTGTGGGCCATCACCGGAGCATGGTGACCTTCGAGGCAACACCCCTGAAGAAAACAGGCTCAGTGGTGGAGCGCTCAGCCGCCTAGGTAGTGAAGGCCCTGGCTTCCAGCCCCAACTCTGCGGTGGGATCCTACAGATGAACAGTTTGCCAGGGGTCAGTGTTGTTGTTATGAATCATGCTTCTGCAGACTTTCCAGTGCAAGCTGGCATGGGAATATGTGGTGTATGTGTGTGCAGCGGTGCACACACAAGTATGTGTAAGTATGTGTACTCCTGCACAAAGCACATGTGGAGGTCGGAACAGGTGCTCAGCATCTTCTCTTGAAACAGTCTCTCACCAAACCAGAAGCTCACTGTTTCCGTGAGGCTGACTGGCCAGCGAGTTCTTGAAATCTTCCTGTCTGTACTCACCCCTAATGCTGGAATGACAGATGCATGCAACCATGCCCAAGGGAGACTTGAACTTAGGTCCTCATTCCTACAATCCAAGCACTCTTAGCCACTGAGCCATCCCCCCAGCCCACCCTGAGCAAGATTTTGTATAGAGATGTATTTTATTTCCTCTTGGGAGAAATGCAGGGCAGAATCTCCAAGCCCGGTGTTGAACCATCTGAAGGACCAGCAGCCTATCTTGCAAAGGGACCGTACCACTTGGTGTCCCCCAGCAGTGCCCACAGCTCCTGTGCATCACTTCCAGCATTGCTGTAACTGACTTGTTTATTCCAGCTGCCTGTCCTGCTGGGTAGGGATGAGCACATTTTCCTGTGCTTACTGGTTATTCCCATTATCTTTTTAAAGACGTGTCTATTCAGATAGTTTTTGCTTAGTTGTTAGCAGAGGTGTTTGTCCTTTCATTAGTAAGTTGTGACAGTTCCTTCCATTCTTTAGATACACGTTCTTTATTCAACCCTGGGCTCTGGGAACATGTTCCTTTGTTTTTTGCTGTCTTGACAGTACGTTCTAAAGCAACAACAGAAACAGAATCTTCTGAAAATTTGATTAGTCTAGCATATCTAATTATTCTTTTCTTGCACATTTTTGTTATCTTAACCCGAGAGTCCATCGCCACATGTTGCATCATGGGAACATACTCCTGAGTCTTCATCAAAGCGTTTTATGGCTCTAGCTGTCATGCTGTGGTCTCTGTTCCCCTTGGAGCTAACTGTTGTATGTGGGGTGAGGAAACAGGCCCCAAAATGCTTCACACACAGCTGCCGACTTCCTTGGATTTATCTATGGAAAAATTGATCTTTGCTTATGAAATGGCCTCCACGCCCTTCTTGGTCCTCTCTAGAGTCATTTGACCCCAGACATGTGGCTTAACTTCTAGACTCCCAAGTCCACTCCCTGGACCCAGGTGTGCGTCCTTATGCCAAGACTGTGATGTCTTGATTAGCATTGCTTTATGGTGATATTTGCAAACAGGAAGCAGAGAGTCTCCAGTTTCATTTTGTCTCAAAATTATTTCGTCTCCTGTGAATCACTTGCAATTCTATATGAAGTTTAGACCCTGGGATTTGGAGAGCAACCAAATTCTACATGGAGATCAGCTGCCACCTTGATGATGTTGTCACCAACAGTTACACCCAGATCACAGAGTCCCCCCAAAACCAACTAGAAGACCGAGTCCTGTATGTAAAAACAAGGAGCCTTTATTCTCACATAAGTTTGCAAACTCAGTCTCTCTGCATGTCCAATTTATTGGAGTAATTGGAGAACCCCAAGCTCAGTTAGAGTTGGGTTTTTATAGTAGTAAAGGTGGGGGTGAGGGGTTTCTAAGGTCCAGGACCCCTGATTGATTGGCTGACATTTGTCTAGGGGTGACCTGGTGGTGAATGTGTGCTGGCAGGTGATCCTATCTACATCGGCTGGAACATTAGGAATTTCCTTTGGATGGTCTGTTCCTTGGGTGGTCCCTGGGTAGTCTCAGTTTGTGGTTCTTCCGGTAACCAGGTATTGCTTCAGGGTAAACTACTGAGACTCAGGCCTCCATTAAGTTTATCATGGCTGGGTCCCACACAACCAATGAGCAAAAGACACCTTTCCACTTAGATATTTACACCTCAGCTGGTGACTTTCAGTCATAGTCTTGAGATCCTAGAGCAGTTTTAGGGTTCTGCCGCTAAACTTTCCCTCTGTATATTATTCTTTTTCTTGTCACTGATAAGTGGAATTTTCTACTCTTTCTCCCGCAAACTCTCATTCTGACCCTGACAGATTTCCTCCCTTCCTAGTGTTGCCAGAGTTGCCTTTGTTTCAAATGTTTGTAGATTCGTTTTGAGACAAGATCCTTAGTACAGAGCCCAGGCTCTCCTGGAACCCATGGACTCCTAAGTTCTGGGGTTACAGCCCACACCACCACTCCTGAGCAAGATTTCTAGCCTAGCTTTACTCTTCTGCGTTGTCTTACTCATCCCCCAGGGTGGCTGGCTCCCACAGATCAGTGCCTTCTCACATAAGGACCACATTCCCCAGCTGAGCTGTCCTGCTGGCCTCTGCTTATGCCCATTTCCATGATTGTAAAATTCTCCCACTCTCTAGTGAGGTACTTTATTTTCAAGTCGACTTTGTGGGCTGCTAGAGTCACGGGGGCTTCTCATGTCTTCTGCTTGCATGAGCAATTCCTCCTCATCTCCAGCCGTCTGTACATCTGAATCTACAGCATGTCTGGTTTCTAGTCCGATAGTCTCTACCTACCAGTAATTCTGTCACCCCATATATGTTTAATGCTATTGATCTAGCTAGAGTCGGGCCTGCTGTTTCTTGTTTTGTTTTGCTTTATGGCTCATTTCTTTTGTTTTTTTCCTTCCTCTTTTATGGCTTCCATTGGTATTATTAAACAAATGTTTTGTAATGTAGCGTTACAATGTCTTCACTGCTATTAAAACTTTTCAGAATTATGTTCTTAGCTGTTCAAGGGTTTCCTAAAAAACACCTTATCCCCTCAGAATCAGCTCCAGTGTCATCCTCCTGCATAGCTCTGCCTTCTCCCCCTTGGGTGACAGGGCTGTTCCACACACTTCATTTACAAATGCTAATCCAGCCACACAACAGATATGCGCTTATAAAATTTTATGTCTTTCCAAGCCGTTGGGAGAAAGGAGAAAGATGGAGAAAAATACACATTGATATCTTTGGTTATATGAACCTTCTTTTCCATTGTTTCTGATTCTTTTCGCTCACGCAGATTCAAGGTCTGCTCAGCTGCACCCTCCCCCACCTCTATTGTGCAAACAGATTCTGCTTGTGTCTTCTTGGGGCATCTTGGGAAAGGTTGATGCTCTGTATCACAGCCCTTGACTGATCTCTGGCAGAGGAGTCCTTTGCTCTTGAATGCACTAGATCAGGGATTTAAGCTTCTGTCTTGCTAAACTGGGAGAGATGAGAGGGAAAGGGAGGAGAGGAGGTGTCTTAGTCATTGTTCTATTGCTGTGAAGAGACACCATATAAGCAAGGCAACTTCTATAAAAGAAAGCATTTAATTGGGAGCTTGCTTACAGTTTCAGAGGCTTAGTCCACTATTATCATGGTTTGGAGCCTGGCAGAATGCAGGCAGATGCTGGAGCAGCAGCTGAGAGCTACATCCTGATCACAGGCCACAGAAAGAGAGAGACACTGGGCCTGTCTTGGGCTTTTGAAACCTCAAAACCCACCCCCAGTGACACACTTCCTCCAACAAGACCACACCTCCTGATCCTTCTCAAACAGTTCCACTCCCTGGTGACTAAGCCGATGGGGGCCATTTTTACTGAAACCACCACAGGAGGTTTCAAGCTGAAATACGTAATGCTTTTTCTTTAGCTAAGTTACAAGAGAATGTCTGCATCTGTATTTCTTCATTTGGTATATGTTCTCAGGTCTATTTACAGAGTGTGAAAATGTTAGGTGCTTTAAAAAATAATGCTTTCATTAACTTCACAGTTTAGCAAGGAAGCAGGTCCACAGAAGTCCTACTATCCCGCCAGAACTGGAACTCTCTAGGTTCAGTTCCAAGATGCTTAATTTTGCACAGAGCCCTTCACTCCAATAGGAAATGGTCTTCCCTCTCTGAGTCCTTGCTCACTATCTCCTTGTCTCTCCATCTCCCTCAGGTCTTACATCCATCCAGGTCTTACAATCATGTTGGTACACAGTCAACCACTGCACAGTGCTGTGGACACTTGCTTTTCTGTAACTTTCCCGAAAGTCGTGCCTCCTTCAGGATATATCTGCTGTTTCTCACACCAAGTATTACCAAGGCATCCGGTACCTGTTAGGTACTCAAAGAGTTTCTGGAAAATTCCACACACAGGTTTTGTTTGTCCTACCTCCCCCCTTTCTGTGTATGTGACAGAGGGGGGGCGAGGAACGGGGGAGAGGGAGAGAGAGAGGAGATCAAGAGAGCAGGGGAGTGAAAGAGGAGAGTGAAGGAGAGAGATAGAGGGACCCAGAGGGGGGGATGGGCAGAGAGACATACAGAGAGACAGACAGGAGATTCATGAGGACAGAATCAGTGACAGAAATAGCTAACTGTAATTTATACATAGCAAGTGTTTTCCCCAGTACTTTCTACATATATTAATTTGTAATGTAATCTTCACGGCAACCTGATTATGCATCCTTTAATAAGCTTAACCTTATTATTTCTCATTTAGGATGAGAAAACAGATGCAGAGCCTTGAGTCATCTGCTTAAAGTTGTACACTTGTACATGTCTGGCTGGTGTTTGAGCTTAGGCAGCTCTTTGGACAATTTGGAAGAATTGTCCAAAGAGCCTATGCCGGACACACTAGGTGTCAAATAATTAGTAACTGAATAAGTGCTTGCATCAAGAAATTCAAACTTTTGCTGATAAAGGAATGACCCATCTTTTATCCGGCTTTCTCTCATGATCTACTTCATATATGATTGTTACCCTCCTTGAAAATTGAGATCTGGCCAAGCATGGTGGCACACACCTTTAATCCCAGCACTCAGGAGGCAGAAGCAGAAGGATCTCTATGAGTTCAAGGCCAGCCTGGTCTACAAGAGTTAGTTCCAGGGAAGCCAGTTCTATAGAGGGAGTTTCAGTACAACCAGGGATACATAGTAAAAGCCTGTCTCAGGTTGTTTTTGTTTTTGAGATTTGAGATAACCGGGTGACAGAGCCTTGAATGTTATCACGTGACCTACTCAGAAGGCAAGGAGCTGGTTGTAATCTAGGCACCCACATTCAGCACTTCCTCATGACCAGCTGCATATAGAGCCTCTTCCATCACCATGAGTCACACTACCATTTTTCTGGCCTCTGCACACTCTTGTTCCTCAGAGCAGGCTCGGCTCTGCTGTCCTCTTTACAGAGCATGCTCATATCCTGGCTTGGAGTGCATTCTTTCTCAGTGCATCTGCACAGCTAGAAGTGCACTTTCAGGAGAGTGATGGATGCTGCCTTGATGAACTGCTTGGCTCTGAAGCCCCACCCCTTTCTTGACCAAGTCTTAGATGTCATTATTATTATTCCTCAGTCTCCCAGTGGATGCTCACATTTATAGACATGTAACTATGACTAAATGACACCCCAGCATTTTGGACTTTATTTTGTGAGCTTATGAAATACTGACATTTAATTTTTAAATAAGATGTGAAGTAGTGCTAGCATCTCATACTTACTACTAGTCTATTTATATATTTTTAAAAATGTAAATGTGCGTTACACCTCCCCCCCATGTGTGTGTGTGTGTGTGTGCGTGTGTGCATTTGTCTGCAGAGGCCAAAAGGCAGCATCCTTAGAGCTGGAGTTACAGATGGTTCTGAGTTGCCCACTGTGGGTACTGGGAACTAAATTCAGATCCTCTGGAAGAGCAGTAAGTGCTCTTAATCACTGGACCATCTGTCCAGCTTCCTTTGATATTATTGTAATGGAAAAATGACGTTTAGAGTGTATAAGTGGAAAACCTGTAATTCCTCCCTAAATGAATAACTAGAAGATGTGTAGAACCCAGAAGGCATCCTCAGCCACATTTCTCATCCAGAGGTGACCATTTCCTCTGACATCCCTCACTATAGGAAAAGTTGCCTGTTTTGGGTCTTCATTTATAACATAATTGGGATGCATGCCATGTGTTTGTTATCTTTTGCTCATCACTGTCACCGAGAATTGTCCACTTTGTTTCTTTTCATTGTTATATAGTTTTCCTTTGTATGAGTTTGTCATGGAACACTTCTTCATTGTTAGTGTTCCATTGTGTGAGTATGCCACGGAATACTTCTTCATTGCTGTACAGTGTTCCATTGTGTGAGTATGCCATGGAATACTTCTTCATTGCTGCATAGTGTTCCATTGTGTGAGTATGCCACGGAATACTTCTTCATTGCTGCATAGTGTTCCATTGAGTGAGTATGCCACAGAACACTTCTTCATTGTTTGTGTTCCATTGTGTGAGTATGTCACGGAATACTTCTTCATTGCTGTATAGTGTTCCATTCTGTGAGTACACCAAGGAACACTTCTTCATTGTTAGTGTTCCATTGTGTGAGTACACCACAGAAAACTTCTTCATTGTTTGTGTTCCATTGTGTGAGTACACCACAGAACACTTCATTGCTGTATAGTATTCCATTATGTGAGTATGCCATGAAACACTTCTTCATTGTTAGTGTTCCATTGTGTGAGTATACCACAGAACACTTCTTCAGTGCTTGTGTTCCATTGTGTGAGTATGCCACGGAATACTTCTTCATTGCTGTATAGTGTTCTATTGTGTGAGTACACCATGGAACATTTCTTCATTGCTNTTCCATTGTGTGAGTACACCACAAAACACTTCATTGTTTTATTGACACCAGGGTGGTTTCTGGTGTTTGATTATTATAAACAATAAGCAAACCTTTGTGTTTTTATTCATGTTTACTTAGTGCTTTGAAATAATTCATTTGGGGGTGCAGGGAAGAGGTGTACAACTTTATCAGAGTTTTGTAAACCATTTCATACAATGATTCTCTACTTTTTGTGTTTGAGATATGAGTTTTGAGACTCTCTGACTCTTGTTCCTAGCCAGTATTTGATACTGCCAGGTTTTCAGTATTCCTTTTCACTGTACTTACAGTGTTTTTTAAT
Organism: Ellobius talpinus; assembly: GCA_001685095.1. Lineage (NCBI taxonomy): Eukaryota > Metazoa > Chordata > Mammalia > Rodentia > Cricetidae > Ellobius > Ellobius talpinus. The sequence continues at coordinate 2,813 of LOJH01002259.1, read as the reverse complement.
TTCTTGTTTATATTCTCCCTGATAACTTATGACACCAGATTTATTTTCATGAGCCAATTTGTTATTTACATGTATTCATTTATTATTTATTTTATGCATATGAATATTCTTGCCCAATTGTATGTCCATGCATCATGTTTGTGCCTGGTTCCGAAGGAGATCAGAAGGGGGCATCAGATCTCTTGGAACTGGAGATATGGGTGGTTGTGACTCACTCTGTGGGTGCTGTGAACTAAATCCAGGTCATCTGCAAAATAACAGCTGCTCTTAACTCCTGAGCCATCCTCCAGCCCGCATGTACATATTTCTAATTCTCAGACATTTATCTATTTATTTTGTATTCATGTCTGAGTGTGCCTGTGTGAATGATGTCTGCACACGTGTTCAGGTTCCCAGAGGAGCACACTGAGTGTCCTTCTTTGTCACTCTCTGCCTTATTCCGTTAAGACAGGGTCTCCCGCTGATCCTAGAGCCTGGCTGGCAGCCTGCAGGCTCCAGTGAGTCTCCACTTTCTCACCCCATGTCACTGGGGTTGCCTGAAGACATGCCCATATTTTTATGTGGGTGCTGAGGATTCGACCGCCAGTCCATCCACATACTTGCAGAGCAAATATTCTTCACCACTGAGCCATTTCCACAGCCCTTCAGTTATTGTGTGGTGTGTGTCTACAGGACTTTTGGCCATTTGAAGGGGGCAGTAATTTTCTACTTTCGGCTGTGAGCCTAGCCTTTAATGCCCGAGCCGACTCTCCAGTCCTCCGCTGTACTTTCTAGTCATAGGGCTTATATGATTGACACACATGACCTCTGATTCCTTCCCAGGAGCATACATTCTGACTGCTGCCTTATTATTTTTAGTGGTGTATTTTGAATATATCAACAGAGGCTTGAGATCCCCACAAGATCTAATTTGTGGATTAAAAATTATAGAGGGGTGTAACACCCTCTGATCTCTATGGGCACCTCTATGCATGCACCTCATATAGACTCAAGTAGGCACACAAATGCACACATCAGTAAAGATATAAAAATGTGATTGTTTGAGCTCACCACTGCTGTGGAATAATCTTTCTGTACACTGTGAATATGTAGTCCTCTCATTGGTTAATAATAAAGCTGAATTGACCTATAGCCAGGCAGAATAAGGCTAGGCAGGAAAGCCAGATGGAAATACAAGGAGAAAGAAGGGCAGAGCCAAGAAAGATGTGAGCGAGCCAGGTACCAGAGGAACAAGATGTGCTAGAGAACAGGTGAAGCCACAAAGCCACATGGTAAAATGTAGAGGAATAGAAATGAGTTAATTTAAGTTGTAAGAGCTAGTTAGTAATAAGCCTGAGCAACAGGCCAAACATTTTGTAATTAATATAAGCTTTTGTGTGATCATTTGGGGCTGAGTGGCTGGGACAACAGAAAAGCTCCACCTCGGTTCACACACCACCCACAGCTGTGTGAGGGCTCAAGCACCCATTTCTTTCTTTTGTTAATTTCTTTTGTTAATTCTTTGAGGCTTTCATATAATGTATTTGATCATTTTCACCCCCAATTCATCCTCAACCCCTTTTAGATCCATATTACCTCCATACTCCCTAATCTTCCCACTCCAATATGTGCACCTGTGCACCCCTGCCAGAAGCCACATCTTTAAAGAAAACTGACTTCCTCTCTCCAAGGAGCCACCAGCCACCAACAGCTCTGTCACTGGAGGACCTTTAGCCCCATCCCACCACATGTTAGAATGTTCAGTGGGTTAGTCTTGAGCAGGCAACTACAGTTACTGTGAGTTCACTGTGCAGGTGCCCTGTCCAATCCTGTCAGGTCCCGTCAGGTCCCGTGAGGTCCCGTCAGGTTTAGTCAGATCCCATCAGGTCCCACCAGATCCCATCAGGTTCCATCAGGTCCCATCAGGTCCCATCAGATCCCGTCAGATCCTTGTCAGGTCCCATCAGGTCCAGAAAATAATGTTTTTCTCCAGTCTCCCTGGCCTCTGGCTCTTATATTCTTCCTGGCCCCTCTTCTGACATGGTCCCTGATCCCTGGGGAGGAAAAGCCTCCATTTCTTAAATCCCATGGAGTGCTCACCCAGTTCTGCTACTGACCAGGATATCTGCCTTAGGCAGTGGCTCTCCGCCCAGCAGCACATTTGAGTCATTTGTCCCAGTGACTGGTTAAATCCTGGTAAGGGAGACGATAGTGGGCACATTAAGGCAGACCTAAGGACGTCCACTGTAGGATTAGCAGTAGGGAAGAGTGTCCCAATTCCAAAGGGCAACAGGGATCTTATTACCAAGGAGCAGGGTGCAGGTCAGCGAATGTAAAGTGACTAACAGAAAAAGTGGGGGCTAGGGGAGGTCTTGGCTAAACTGATCTTGTGGGATTCTCTATGCAGACAAGCCAGAGTCATCAGGCCTCAAGGTGGGGACAGTAGGAACAGGATCACACATGTAGGGTGGGAAATGGTTGTGGAACTAACCTCTGGGTTTTAAAACTAGATTTTTTTTTATCAGGAATTACTGTCATGGATATAGAAGGTTAAAAAAGTTGACTAGAGTTTGGTCAGCAAGGAGATTTTTATAATCAAATAGAATCTCATGTGGGTATAGAAAACTAACAAAGGGGGTGGGGATCTCATATTCAAAACTGCCACCTCATGTTCTCTCTCTCTGTATATATATACATGAATACATACACATATTTATGTATATATACGCATACACACATATATACTTATATACTTATCTACTTATCTATCATCTATCTATCTGTAGTGAAAGGGGAGCAGGCCTGCTTTTCATCCCGCCCGGCTCCTGCACGGC
>LOJH01002258.1:32908-43779 GCA_001685095.1 Ellobius talpinus | reverse complement strand
GCCCGGGCGCACCGTCCTCGCCAGGAGCGCAGAGACGGACGCCTTACGAATGGATGCGGCGCAGCGTGGCGACCGCAGGCGGCGGTGGCAGCGGTAAGGACTCTTCTCCCGCCCTGGGCCTTCCGACGAGCTCCTGGCCCTGGCAGGTGCCCAGGCTGCCCTCTCTTTGACCTCTGCCCTGGCCTTGACTGACTTCTCAAAAGAGTGTGGCCCACTACCACCTCTGCCCTGGAGAGTCATTTTGTTTCGCCCTTTCTTATCTAGGAGCTTTGCGAGCTTTGAGCCACACAACTGAATCCTTCTGTATAGATGGGGAGACTGCTACCCCGTGAAGAGAGGACATGGGTGTGTGTAAGTGGCAAGGCCGGATTTAGAAGGCCAAACGCCAAATCTCTGCAGCAGCATTGGCAATGCTGATCTTTCTTTCGTAGCTTCTTCCATTCCTAAACCCGCCACACACACACCCAAGCACCTATCGGCTGTGGGAGCGTGCACAGGTCACCTCTGCAGGACCAACTGGCTCCCTACCATACAGTGGATAGGAGCCTATCCTTTGGTTGACAAAGCTCCCTTTGGTTGCATTGGTACAGGGGTCCCTACCTAGCCTCCCCAGGACTCTCCCTGAACTCTTGACCCCGGGGGAGGGGCAGTAGGAGCAGTTGGGAAGGTGGCTGCTGTTTGGCTCCTTAGCCTGTGAAGCTCCTGCCCCCAGGCAGGCCTCTCTGATCCACCCTCTTCAAAGGCAGGGGATGGGGCTGGACAAAGGCTCAGCTTAATGAGGGACAGCCTGACCTTTCTAGGTGCCCCCCTTTGTCATGTAACTGGCTTTGCTTTAGCTCAGTAGTGACTCCTGTTGGCAGGAAAGCGTACAGGATACCTCATTGTCCAGATTGTGTTTGGCCTGTCCTGACAAAGGCCACCTGGCCTTGAGGGCGGGAAGCTGGCATGCCTCCTCTTTGATGTTCAGCCCCTCCTTCCCTTCCCCCAGCTGGGAGCCGGCCCGGAACTTCCTCCACCTCCTCCCCATTCCCTCCATTTTTCCCACACACCCATCGACTCCCCTGGGCAGCTGCGGGGAGGGTTTGATCAGTAGCAGCTTCTTAGCAGTTCAAGGGTCACAGAAGCTCCTGTCTGACTTCAGGGATATTTGAGGGGCAAGGCTGGACCACTCACTTCCAAGCCTTGAGTAATAGCAGCGGACATCATGGAAGTCTTCCATGAGATACTGCTGTGGGTCCTGTCTTCCCCTATTAGGAAGATGAAGACACTATGGTATGAAGATGGTAAACACTGGCCCAAGGCCCCAGCTGGGGACCGGACACCCTACCTGTGCCCTAATCCTCTATACAACCGATTCCCTGGATGGCTCACCTTTTCTGGGTCTCATTTTATGGCCAATTAAACCAGGGACAGGGGAAAGTTACATGGTGACTTATACCCTTCTTCAAGCTGCAAAAGTGAGTCTTGAAAAAGCTGATGGAGAAGACAATGGTTTCTCCTTTGGTAGATGATGTGGGCTCTGTGTGGTGTGTGTGTGGAGGCCCTCTGAAGTCTTGTCCATAAAAAGCATGGGGAAGAGCTTCTCATTGAGTGACAGGGGAGGACGAATAGGGGCCTCGTCCCCCAGCATCCTGTGGTCCGCTATCGAAGTCTAGGAAGGCAGGCACAATTTCTAATCTTCCACTAGCCACTTCCTGTGGGTCAGGTGGCTCTGGAGAGATGAGGAGGTTCCCCTTGAGTAGAGTCTTGGAGAAAGGCCATCGTTGTGCAGCAGTGTAAGCAGGAAGGAGTGGGCAAGTGGCGTAGGAAAGGAGTAGAGTCTGCCAACTTGGGTGAGATCTGAGGTCCCACCAACATCATTTACAGTTGGGCATGAACTTCCAGCCCAGTTCTACTCTCAGGCACCCATCACATAGATTGTTCCCTGCATGCAGATAGGACTGTGGCTATCCAGAGGCAAAAGTGTTTTTCTCTTAGCTTTGAGAGTAGAGGGCAGGACTTCAGGCTTGGATCCCAGGAGGCTTGAGGAAGACTTCTCAGGAACCAGACATTTGGAAGGATGCAAGAGGCTGGCCTTCTAGTCTGCTCAAGCCATGAGCTATTCTCTAATGCTCCAGTAGGACTGAGTGGAAGCTGGGGGAGGGGGTCTAAGCCGCCCCCCACCCTGGGAAAACCCCTTCCCCTCCCCTGCTCAGTTTTTCCTCTGTGGCACTGAAGGCACAGGTTTCCAGAGGGAACTCTTTTACAGTGCTGTTGTCTGGGACAGCTGAGGGATGTTCACTGTATGCCCCACCCTCCAGTGCCCAGTGACACTGGTCATACAGTCTTCAGCTTTTCTCCCTTCTCTCTGAGCTCCTGACATTCTAGAATGTCTACTTTGGACAACTAAAGAGCAGATACACTGACGAGGAAAATGAGGTCTTGAGGCTATAAGGAATGTTCCAGATGCAGATGAGTCCATTTAAATTTTTTTGTGTGGTTTCCCATCCTGTTTAGGATGAACAGCACTCTACCCTCAGGTCTAGGAGACTCTATAACTCCCGTGCTTGCTTCCCTTGCCGCTTTGGACCTCACCCCGGGCCACTCCCCTTCGCTACTTTGCTCCAGGACCCAGCCCACTTTGAACTCCTTGCCCGCCAATTTTCTTCAGGTCTTACGTACATGTTCTTTTCTCTTCCCTCTGACTCTTTGCCCGCCTGGCTCCTTCTCATTTTCAGTCCATAGCTGAACGAGAGGCCCTTTGTGATTCCCAAATTAGACTCCCCACCTCCACTCCTTTGATGACTTCTACTGGGTGTCTTTTAGAACAGCGACAAATTCCAACTTGTTCTCCTACATGTTATCTGTTCCCAAAAACTCCAGGGCCACGTCTGTCTGACCCAAACTGCCTGGGGGCACCAGCTCCATGCCTGGCATCAATATGTGCTCAATACATTCCATTAGATGGATAAACCAGGAAAATGAAGGGGCAGGAGACGCCTCAGGAGACCAGAAGAGGAGAAAGAGCTCAACTTCCACAAGTTTCTAGGGTCCCTCCCTGGGGCTTGGACCCATGACGGTCCAGGCAGCATTTCAGGCTAGTGGTTTGAAACTTGGCTGTCTTCCCCACACTTGGTCAGTGCTCCTGACTCTAAGCAATAGGAGTAGCCCAGGCCAGATTGTGATTTGATTTGGTTTTATTCTAAGAAAGGGTGCCAGACAGAGGAGTGGGCTTCAGTTAGGCTGTACTACATGAACAAGTGTTAGCTGTCACTTCTGAGGCCAGGGTGCAGATAATTGCGAGGGGTTCCATTGTCTGTCTGGCCACATGTGTTTAAAATATGAGTCTTGCCCCAACGATGGTAGCACATGCCTTTAATCCCAGCACTTGGGTGGCAGAGGCAGGCAGATCTCTGCGAGTTCGAGGCCAGTCTGGTCTACAAAAACTAGTTCCAGGACAGGTACCAAAACTACACAGAGAAACCCTGTCTTGAAAAACAAAAAACAAAACAAAACAAAAAAATTATGAGTCTTTCTGTCAGGAGGTTATAATTGTCCTTCGCCAGAGGCCCTGTCTGATCCCTCGTGGCTGAACACTGATTCACAGGGCTAGAAGGTGTCTGCCCAGATGATGGGGTTATTGTAGTGGGTTTGCATCCTGTCTAACCCCTCAGCTCCAGATGTGGAAAATGAGGCACACGAAAGGATGAACACAACCCCCCACGCCATCCCTTACTCCACAGCCACAGCTACTAACCTGGACTCTCACCTCTGACCTTTCATGATCTCCGCCCATCTTCTAAAGCACTGCCAGACCTCCCTTATTAGGGAAGGCACATGACTGCCCCTGGAGCCCATTTCTGGGTGCCCTGATTCTGAGGCCTCTAGAGTCCTGTGGAAAACTGATCCCACTCACTGTTGACACTCTCCTGGAAGTTTGCTTAGAGCACAGGGACTTATTAGAACGTGAAGCTTGGGAGACTTACCTCTGGGATTGCATTTTATGTAGCTAGAGGCTCATTAGCTTGGATCGTTTCTTTTTTCTTCCTTTCTTTTGAATTTTATTTATTAGCATGGGGAGTCGCATGCTCACAACACGTGTGGATTCCAGAAAACAGCTGTGTAGTCAGCCCTCTCCTTCCCCCTTTCCGTAGGCTCTAGGACTCAAACTCAGGTTGTCAGGCTTGAGAAGCAGGTACTTTTTACCTCTGAGCCATTCCACCGGCCTCTAGCTTGAATAATTTCTGGAAGCCACAGTGTTTGTAAAGCACAGCCCAGCATCGGGCGGGTTACTGGTGCTCAGTGCCCCTTCTTGGCAGGTTTTACAAACAGGCCTAAACCTCACACTTCCTGCCTCTACATCCTGGGCCCTTTTTCTGCCCTGCCCTCTCTACTGCATCTCTGCCAGTTCAAATGCTGTGCCTTCTCCAAGGCCACCTCCTCTAGGAAACCTTGATTCTCCCCACTCCAGTGCAGCACTTGGAGTGAACTACGGTTATAGCCTACTCACAGCCTCTTGTTTTAGCCATCTCTGTCACTATCTACCTCTGTCAAGTTGCTTATGCCTGCCAATTGCCGTCTGTAATCCCATCAAGGACTAGTCTTAATTAACCCTCTCCTGCCCAGGCTGGCACATAGTAGGGGTTCATCCTGTAGTCACTATGCAAAGAGCTCTTTTTGGGTTGCTTCACTTAGATCTTATAACTACCCCAAGAGATGAAAGGGTCTATTATTGGACACGTTTTACAGATAAAATTGAAGAGGCTTAGAGAAGTCATGTGGCCTACCCAAGCTCACACAGCTAGGGTATGGCGGCATATGGTTCTAGCCAGGATCCACAGCCTGCCAAGGGTCTGTCAAGTAAAGCAACATTCTCCAGCCCATGATCTCTCCTCTGCTGCATGCTTTCCAGCCAGTGCCCACCCAGGTGAGGAGAAAGAGGACAGCCAGGAGGAGCTGGGTGAGGTAGGTGGGAAGGAGAGGGAGAGAGAAGGAAGACTGTGTCTTTAAAGCTGGCTTTCCCTGCAGCAGAAGCTGCACCTGACACCTCAGCTCTCAGATGTAGCTGGGAATGACCTAGTTAGAAAGTGGCAGGAGATTTTTTTTGTGTTGTGGACTGTGTCCCCTTCCTCCAACAGATCTTGTGTTTAGAGCCTCCAGAGTTGTTCTGACATCTAGAAAGCTTTATTAGCAGCAGGGACCAGCTTTTGTGAAGGAAGTCCTCTTCCTGGACAGGCCTCTCAGGACAAGCCACCATAACATCTGGAGTCAGGGTCATTGCTATGTCTTGCTATCTTTCCCCTCTGTCTTCCTCAGCGTTCTCCTTTGTGTGATCAGAAAGGAAAAGTCTGAGGTTGCCACTTCATGCTTGACATCCTCATATTTGCCTGGGCTCTGGAAATCAGACCCAGACCTCTCAACCAGAGGTTCTGTTAGTCCTCCAGCTGCAGCTTCTGCCTTCCTCCCTCCCTTCATCTCTCCCTCCCTTCATCCATCCTCCCCAAAGGCAGGCAATAGCTGTGCTAAAGATTCTGTTGGCTGATGTGGGACTATGGCTGAACAAAGGTGGGGTATTACTCGATTCCCCACTGGTCCTCATCGGAGGGTCTTTCATTGGCAGTTTTCTCTCTCCGGAATACTGTTCCTCATTTGTGACATGGAAGCTTCCTTCTCAACCTTCAGGTCTTGGCCTATATGATATCCCTCTAAGAGACTTCCCCAAGGCTAAGTAAAGGAGGTCCACCCTCCAACCAACTTAGCCCAGCCCTCATCTCCTTATTCCTGGTCCTCCGCACTCCTGTTCATACTTGGCAGTCACTTAATTGGTATGCTTGCTTTCTACGTGCCTGCCACAGGATCAGGGATCAGATTAGTGCTGAGCACCTAACATAGGGCGAAATGGGCTGGCAGCTCCCATGCACTCAGCATGTGTGCTCAGCCCCTCTTCAAATGCAGTATTACTGACCCTAGAATGGTGAACTTCTCGAATGGCATTGAGGCTGAGCAAAGATGAGGACACAGTAGTCACAGGCAGGCAGGGCTGCTTTGAAGGCTGAGCCATCAGCAGAAGGGATGGACCAAGGGTCCTTGCAGAATAACTTTGGAGGGATGAGAATGGGTGACAGGAGCTGCAGCTAGTGTAAACTCTATGCAGTTAGGTGAGTTAGGCAGCTTGGCTCCTGGTCCCTGGTTGGAAGAGAACCAGTGGTGGTGGGTGTCTCATAGAACTTCCTGTCATGTGGAAATGCACAGATCTGGACTCTCCAGCGCCAGCCAACAGTACATACAGCAGTTGAGCACGTGGAATCTGGTTAATGCAACAAAGAAAGCAAAAACAAAAGGGCTCTAGTGGTTTGCCTGTGGACATATCACCAGCCCATGGCCAATAGGTGAAGACTTTCAGGGCCATCTAGCTCTAAACTTTTAAATTATTCTATTATTTTATGTGTATGAATGTTTTGCCTGTGTTTATGTTTATACCCATGTTTGTGCCTGCTGTGCCTGTGGAGACCAGGAGAGGGCATCAGATTCCCTGGAACTAGAATTACAAATGGCTGTGAGTCACCATGTGGGTGCTGGGAATCGAACTCAGCCCTCTGGAAGAGTAGCCAATGCTCTCAACCTCTGAGCCATCTCTTTAGCCCAAGACTATAAAGTTCCTTTTTGCTGCCGCCCAAAACAGGCCTGGTTGTGGGCTTTGAGGAAGATAATGGTGGTCAATGACACACAGGTGCCTCCAGAGCCACAGGGCATAGCTGTGATGGATGACTCTGACTAGGAAGAGGGGTGGTTCAGGGGAGCCTTCACCTAGGTTATTGATCTCCTCATGGCACTTCCTCAGACTTGGCTGTGTTCAACCCAACCCTGCCAACTGCATCCTTCCTCCAGGCCTTGAGTGACGAGCCTTAATATTTTAGTCTATAGATGCCCTGGAACCTCAGGGGTGAATAGTGGGCTCAGCAGGAGGCCCCATGACTCCAGAATGGCCTCCATCATCCTGAGGATGGACAGGGCTACTGCTTCTGCAGCAGAGACCCCACCACAGGTGACACAGATCAGGAAACAGGCCCAAATTGAGACGGCATTGCAACTGATGACCTGATCAGCTCTCCACACTTCAGGGTGTTCTTTCACATGTGACTTCCCATCAGGCAACATTCCTCCTGCTCCCAAGTGAGCTCTCCAGCATCCGCTTCTGCAAATAGCTCAGTTCTGCTTTTTGGTTCCACAAAAAGTCCTTTGCCCTTACAAACTGTTTTCACATCTATTTTGTGTGCTAGGCAGGGAGGGGACCCAGGAAATCTCTGGTCGTTTCACTAACGATATAGACTGAGCCACCTCCCAGCTCTCTGCCTTGGTGCTAGGCTTAGACCCTTAAGAGTGCACACCGCAAGGATGCTCACACCCTGTCACTCTTTAGCAGCTCTCTTATGTTACTCTGCTCCTATGTGAGAGTTATTTGTATGCTCAGCATACTTGGAATTCTCTCTTCTCACACATCTAGACAAAAGATGCTCACCCTGTCCTTACCTCTTTTTACAGGACACAACACTGTCCAGCTCTTTCTCACTAGATGGGGATTGTGGAGGCACAGAGTGAAGAAGGGGTCCTAACAAGACTCAGGGCAGTGCTGGCACAAATTGCCTATCAAAACCTGTTCTTTGGTGCCTGTGAAAGGTGTTGGCCAATGGTGCCCAATGCCAGTGCTGGCAGGGAAGCTGGTCCTCCAAATACCTTTGAACCCATTCTTTCTTTGCTTCTTTTTATTCCTTGCCTCTGCAACTTCCTCATCACATGACCTGATGACCTTTCTGGGCCTGTTCTGTCATCTCCATCTTGAAATGGGATCCAAAGTCCTTTCTCTCCCACCTTCCCTGTATCCCCCAGCAGGCACCATAGACATAGATGGGCAGGCCATTGCCCCCTGCTCTACTAGGCTGGAGGGTGTATGGGTGTGCCCTCCCTATGCATGTACTGGGGAGTGGGTGAGCAGTGAGTCCCTGTTAGTGAGTTGTCCAGAACTTGAGCATAGAAAACCTGTAGTCTGGGGTTGTAGTTCAATGGAAGAGTACATACCTAACCTACATGAAGTTCTGTGTTCCATACCTTGGTGCTGACACCCATCCTTCATTAGGAAAGATGGAGACTCACAGATGAGGGGCTTGTTTAAGAACACTCCAGCTGGAGCTCGTTAAAGGTGAGAGGGATGAGGTGTAGCTCAGAGGCAGAGCTGGCTTGGTCCTCAGTACCACTATCAGCCCCACCAAAAAAAAATGGTAGGGAGGTGGAGACCTAGACCTGAGTAGAGCCCAGCAATAGCTATTTTAAGCAAACTCCCATACACACATGTGTATGCCTGTGTGTGTGTACATGCTGGGTGCAGGTGACATCTTAATGTACAGCCAGTCGAGGTAACCCCCCCTCACCACCCCGTGAGAGCTCACAGAGGGCCTGGGATGGATTTGAGGTCCATGTCTTGAAAGTCAGCCCTAGGAGCCACAAACACAGAAGCAAATCTGACCCAGGGACCACGTGATTCTTCTGGGAGTCATCCTGTCTTGGAGCAGAGTCCAGGCTCCTCTTGTCTGTCCTGGGCTGGATGAGGGCCCCGATACAGGCCACCACAACTCTATCCCTGCCTTCCAGCTGGGCAGGCCTGGTGTCTAGACTCTGAAACTGGGAAATCAGCCTTAGAGTTCTTTCAGCAATAATAACAAACACAGTCTAAGAATCAACAAACATTAGAGCCTCCAGCTTCCAAGTTGGAAGGGACCTGACAGATACAGCATACCACTTGACACAGCCTCATTTCCTGGCATTCCTACAGGGGGGCTACCCCACCGGTATTGGGAAAGAGTGGGCTCTCTCCCTCCGTGTACCTGCTACATGCCAGGTATTACACAAAGAGCCCTCCTCATCACACGTGAAACCCTGTATGTCTCAAACCTGGAAAGGATTGTGGAAAACCATGCACTGTGTGATGGGTTCTAGTGTTTCTTTTTGTTTTGTTTTTGTCTGTTTGTTTTGAGACAGGGTTTGTCTGTATAGCCCTGGATGGCCTAGAACACACTCCGTAGACCATGCTGACCTTGAACCTAGAGACTCACCTGCCTCTGCCTGCCAAGTGCTGAGCTTAAAGGCAGGCGTCACCATGCCTGGCTCTAGTGTGTAAATGGAGCCTGTGTCTTTGTTTCCCTGGCTGCCCAGACAAATTTCTAAGTACAAATATACATGATTTTTTTTTGCAAGACAGGGTTTCTTTGTGTAGCTTTGGAGTCTGTCCTGGAATTTGTTCTGTAGACCATGCTGGCCTCGAACTCACAGAGATACTCCTACTTCTGCCTCCCATGTGCTGGAATTAAAGGTGTGCACCACCACCCCCTGGCTAGACCTGGCTTTGAAAACAGGTGCAATTACATTTGTTTATTTGGGCCCTGTGGGTCCCAGGGATGGAATTCAGGCCATCAGGTTTGGTAGTAAACACCTTACCTGAACCATCTCCCCAGGCCTGGATAGTCTTGAACCCCATTGTTTGGTATATAAACCTCACTGAGCCCATTTCTTATATGTAAAAATGGGATACGTAGCCAGACATGGTGGTGCACGCCTTTAAGCCCAGCACTCAGGAGGCACAGGCAGGCAGATCTCTGAGTTCGAGGTCAGCATGGTCTACAAAGCAAGTTCCAAGACAGACAGGACTGCACAGAGAAACATTGTTTCAGAAAACAAACAAACTACATTACACCTTCTCACGGGTTGTTGAGGCGCAAATACAAAGTGTGGCTGTCCTTAATGGTTATCTCCATATTTCAGATACGGGCTTAGAGAGGTAGGGAGATGGTCCTTATCCACCCTGGCACGTAGGTGACCTGCATATCCCTAGAGGTCCTGCTTGTTCAAACAACCACATACCACGGACACCTGGAGAGCTAGCCAAGTACCAAACCCCAGGAACCAGTGTCAGCCCCACCCACTCCAAATTTGGGGACCAGGATTTTCTGGACAGCTTACTAGGAATACTGAGGTTAAGGGCCAGTCACTGGGAACCATCTGCCTGAGGCCTTAAATTGCGCGTGCTTTAGAGATGTGGGGGTCCATTCATGCCTCTGATGGCAGCCTGTTCTAAAGGAATGAGCCATTCTGCGAATGACAGAACCAGAGCAGAGGGTGAACCTTCACCGTTTAGGTGAGTGAGCCAAGGCTCTTCCCACCGTGCTCAGCCCTGAAAATCTGCACCCTCTCCCCTTTCCCGTTCTCGCTGGCATTTTGCCCAGAAATTACTCGTTCAGTGTCTGGGCGTGTCTGGCCCCTCATCAGACACCTGTTGCCGGAACCTGGACTTCCCCTTAGGCCCAGTGTCCCAGGGGCCTGTAAATCATTCACCTTGCCACCCCCCTGCTCTGTTCCTCTCATGCAGCACCTTGCCCTTCCTCTTTGGGTTCCAGGGGGCACAGGTGCTCACAAAAGTTACCAGCTTGAGTTCTGTCCAGAGATGCAGCTGGAACCCAGGACTCCTGACCCAGGACCTCTCAAGGCCCCACCCCTGGCCAAGGAGCTTTTGGCACTGGATGGCTACAGGGGAAAGGAGAGTCATTTTTCTTTGGCGTGGCCACTGGTAGGTGGCCCATGCTCCAGCAGATGGCCCCACCCTCATGCGCATACAAACAGCACTAAGTGGATTCTGGGTTAGAGGGGAAGGAAGATGAAGAGGAGGGCAGGAGGGGGTAGCAGATGAAGTTGGGAAGGAGAAGGTGGCTCCTAGGGGAGCTGGAGGAGGGCATAGTGGTGGATATGATCAAAATCCATTACATACATGTATGAAATTCTCGAAGAATAAAGATGGGCGGTGGTGGTGCACACCTTTAATCCCAGCACTTGGGAGGCAGAGGCAG
>LOJH01002258.1:0-20574 GCA_001685095.1 Ellobius talpinus | reverse complement strand
CACACACACACACACACACACACACACACACACACACACACACACACCTTCATTCACGATTTCTGTCCTTATGCTCCCAGGCCTGGAAACACTGGGATAGTTGGGTCTTTTCTATTGGCTGACAGGAGTCACTTCTTAAAGCCGTTTGTGGTCTCTTGGATCATATTGGGTCTTGTCCCCATTCCCCCGAGGGTTCTCTCTCTCTTCTTTTTCTTCCTTCCCACTAGACCCTCTTCCCCTCTCTGTCACAGCCACACGTGATAGCATGCGGTAGGAAGCTCTTGCTGGGTGCCCCACAGGAGCTTCTCCAGCCTCTTCTCCTTGAGCCATGCACTAGACTCCACTAGCCCATTTTATAGATGGGGCAGCTGAGGCACAGAAGGAAGTGTTTCATGACTTACCTGGAAGTAGAAGCTACCTAGAACAAGCAGAACAGAGCTGATGCCCCCCCAACAATGACTCAGAGAGAAGAGGGCATTTGTGAGCACCGCCAAGGGTCAGCAGAGTAGCAGCTGGCTGGGCTGGGGTGGGGATCTGGTCTTAGGAGAGCTCTGCCCTTGACTTGCCATTTGACCTTGGGCCCCTCCCTTTCCTTTCTGGAGCTCTGTTTTCTGCAGTGAAGTGGGATTCCCGGATGCCTTTTGTCTTTCCAAGATGGTAGGAGATTCCCCCACCCCAGGCTTGGCAGTACTCCCTCTCCTAGCCCCCTTCTCCTGATGTCCGGGAGTGGGGACCCATATCTGTTGGTCCCTAAAAGAGGGGGTACAGGTGCATGCTCAGAAGTGTGTTCCTGAATGATCCAGAGTGGGGAGCAGGAGCTCCCAACCAGGTGGAAAAGGAAAGCCAGCCAGGTAGGTTCTGGCCCTGCCCCATTTACTTGGCTGCTGTCTGCAGCATCTGGACCATCCCCAAAGCCTCCTGGGATTCACCTGATGGTGAGGCTAGGGCTTCATGTAGGTTCCTGATTGGTTCAGCTTTGGGGGACCCCCATCCCCTGGCCCTAGAATAGGAGCAAGCTTCCTTCTGATTGGGGGAGGTGGGGGACCAGTTGGCAGCCTTCTGCTCTTAGAACTCTTGTCGCCATGGAAACAGATCGGACTGCGCTGTGAGTGTGGAAAGGGCAGCGTCTCTGAGGGGATCAGAAGAGCCTGGGACCTCCTGTCAGCCCGCCTGAAAGGGGCAGGGTGTCTGTATGTGATAGGCCTACCTTGCACCCTAGTGACAAGGTGGTTGGCTGACACCAACTCCCTCTTAGGCATCCTGTACAAGCCTGAGGGTCCCCAAAGGCTGATTCTCACAATTAGAGAGGCAGCCTGAAAGCAGGGGAGGGTGGGGAGGGAGGAGCTCAGCTAAGCCTGGGAGTTGCTGTCACCCTCACCACAGCCTGTCCTAGGCCACAACAGAAAACCGCCACTCCAACATTTACAGATCTTAGTTTTAAAGCACCTTTTTCATTTTGTCTGTCACCATCACCCACAATTATGCCAGGCTGTCCCTGACACCGTTGCCTAACCACAAACACGCTTGCTGCCATGGTCACACTACTGTCACTGAGTCAACCCAACCCTGTAATTTCAGTGCAGCCGCAGGATCCACTGTCCAGCCTGACACTACAGCAGACATCTCCAGCTGTGTGATACTTTGTTCACCTCTATTCTCCTTCCAGGGATGGAAGCCAGGCCTGGTATATGAGGACAGATGCTCACCACTGAGCCACACCCTGGCTCTCCTTTCATCAGTAATGCTCATGTGGCCAGTGCCCGGTGACACCTCTTCTGTCACTACCTATTTTGGGTGGAAAGTCTTTAGGAAGAAAACTCCTCTAGTCTGTGGTTTGGTTGAGTCCTTGGGGAGGCTCTTACCTGGCCCCCATTCATTTTGAGCCTCTAGCGAAGACCTTGGCTTCCTGACACTGCCTAGACTCACACATCTGAAGGCACCAGCACTTGAGACCCTTTTCTTAAACAGAAATTAGGAACATTGCATTCTAGTCCCTATGTGGAATGACCTGGCTCATTAAATAAGCTGTCCAGTCCTGCAAATGAAGATAAACATTTTAAATTGTGTTAACCCAGCTTTTGACTGGAGAATTCTTCCACAGAATGCCTATGAGCATCTCAAAGGATATGTTCCTGGAAACAATGATCTCCCCAATCTCCACATTGTCTAGATGGGGAAACTGAGGCTCAGAAGACTATGGTCACATTGTGTATTAGCATAGACCAGGGGCCAGAATCGGTGCCCTGGTTCCCAGGATTTCCCAGGATAGGAAGCTGAGGGAATGTGCTTTTTTCCTGTGGTACATACACACCGTGGCTGAATATTTACTGATTGGCCTGCTTTGTATTTCCATTCTCCTGGGCACTAGGGAGTTTCAAAAACAAAGAGGCAATGTGGGCTGCCATCTTCTGACCCCCTCCCACGTTCCTTCCTGGGAGTTACTCCCTGAATTTCAGGTGGTCCTCCCGGTACCTCGGAGCTTCCTTCAGGTACTAAAGCCAGAATAACTCACAAACAGGCCAACTTGCATTCTTTGGGGCTCAGATCCCAAGTGTCTGGAGCTGACCTCCGCCTCTTAGCCCTGGCCACAGGGAGAATACCTAGGGGGCCGTGCCAACCACAGTGGATGGTGGAAGGAACCAGTCAGGACACTTGACCTCATTCTCTTCTGCGTTTTCCTCTCCATTAATGACTGTTGGACTCTGACTCTCTGAAACAGAGCATAAGAGGTTTCTTTCTGAGAGCAGGCAAAACCCACAGTCCCTGCTAGGCACTCTGAGCCACAAGACAGAATTCGGATGCCTTCCTCAGGGAACCCACATTCAGTCAAGTGCTTTGCCTCCCGTACCAAGGGTACCCTTGGTTTCTTCTCTCTGTCCCCCTGGAGCCTCTTTTCCCAAACACCTTGCAGTCTGCCCACCTGTCCCAGTATCCAGATGGAGATAACCTCCAAGTGGGTAAAGACCTGGCCATTAGCCTCATGAGTGCTGGGTGCCAGACGTGGCTCTCCTAACAGCCAATCAGGCAAAAGCCTCAGGTAGGTCATGACCCCTCCTGGAGTCTCGGCTTTCCTCATGCTCAGAATGGAGTGTGGATGAGTAGTTGGCTCAGGTGACGTGAGTAGAAAGTTTAGTGCTGTGATCACTAACACACGATGACTGTCACAAAGATCATCGTTGGCCATGGTATTAAAATTGGATCATCCCTGGCCTGTTTCTGCTGGCTAAGATGAGACCAGTTTCCTAAGGCCTGAGCCACCCTGCTGGTCCCTGAAGGTCTCCAAACTAGAACCTCTTGCATCCAGGTGAAACCGCTTGGTTATCTGAACTGATAGAGCATCTCCCGCTCAGCCCTGTCCAATTCCATGGTCGTGGCTTAGGTTCTCAGCTCCACTCTGGCCTCATCCTCCTGCCTCTTTGTTTTGTTCCCTTTTCCCGGCAGCCTGTCACCCCAGACCTGCTGATGACTCCCAGTGACCAGGGTGATGTGGACTTGGATGTGGACTTTGCAGCAGACAGGGGCAACTGGACGGGCAAGCTGGACTTCTTGCTGTCTTGTATCGGCTACTGCGTGGGCTTGGGAAATGTCTGGCGGTTTCCCTACCGAGCCTACACCAATGGAGGCGGTATGAATCTGGGGACCTCTTGGGAGTAGCTGGGGTGACAGACCAAGACTTGGTGTGGGGGGGCTATAGGGTGACCTTTGAAGTAAACTTAGGAGGAAGGAGCTTACTCTGCCTGTCCCTTTTCATCACCAAGCCCCTCCTCCTGCCTTAGCATCCCCAGGATGATAGCCGGGTTTTCTCCCTGAGTCCTTATGCTTCCCAGGCTCTTTGGTGGGTAGGAGGAGCTGCCCACTAGCTTGCAGTGTAAAGTGTAGTACCCACAGTCACTAGTCACTACACATATGCTCTGCATTGTCTCCTGTCCCCTCCCACACCTCCTCCAAGGCCCTGCCCCACTCACCATTCCCTCTCTAGAATCTTCAGTGTTGTCTCCTCTCCTGGTTCTTTCCATTTAGATTGCAGACACAAGACCTATGCTATTTTACAAGTAATTCCCTTTGTCCTTGATTCTCCATCAGGTTAACATTCTAAGCCTCATCAACAATGGCTAGGGCTAGGTCCTGGGCTTGGTGCCTGCCTCATGCCCTGAGAACAACCCTTCTAGGTAGGCACCTTGGAAATGCTGAGGTGATTGGGGTCTGGAGAGGACAAGTTATTTGTTCAAGGTCACATGATGCAGATTCAACCTCCCAAGTGTCTTCCCAGGGCCACATGCTCTTACTGTAGCTCCAAATCCCTCTCCCAAACTTGTTAAGAAGTGTGTGTTGCCAAAGAGAAATCCAGGTAACACTAGAGCAAGCAAAATCGTGAGCCCACCACCGGCCTCCAAGACCCCAGGATTCTCCCCTCCCCCACTCCCTACTCCCCTATCCTTTCTGTATGTTGATTTCACTTTTTCCTCAGACAAACAGCCCTCATCCATGAAGTTGGGGTGGGGAGCCCAGATGTAGGCACTTCCGAATGACTCTGCTCTGGAGGATTTAGCCATCCAGAACCTCTTAGAAGATTACCTGAATTGGCCGGACAGTGGTGGCACACACCTTTAGTCCCAGCACTCAGGAGGTAGAGGCAGGTGGATCTCTGTGAGTTCAAGGCCAGCCTGGTCTACAGAACTAGTTCCAGGACAGGCTCCAAAGCTACAGAGAAACCCTGTCTCAAAAACAAAAGCAACAAAAAATGATCACCTGAATGAATCCATATACAGAATTGCAAGGAAAGTGATGGGCGTGACTTGGGATATTTACCCACATATCTTCAGGAGGGAGGGCAGAGGGCTAGCTGTACCACTCCAGCCCTTCCAGAGCCAGCTGGTAGTAGGCAGGTGTCTGAAGGAGGTGGCTGTCTATGTGGGAAGAGAAGGGGAAGGATGCCAGGCCCAGGAAACTGCAGGGCCCATGAAATCTCAGGTGTCAGCCAGCACTTCTGAGGCAGCATTCATGAGGAAGGGACCACTGGAGCCGATTCTGGAGGTGCAGAGCCAGCGCTCTTGGCAAGATAGCTCATTCATCCACTCTTCGCGCATTCACTCACTCAGCAGGTGCTTCTGGAGTATCTGCTCTGTGCCCAGCCACTCCTGGGCTCTCTAGCTCCAGGAATATGTAAATACCCAGTAGCTCCCCTGGCCTCAGTGACTCTTGGGAGACGTGCTCCATCCACCACAGGTGGATGGTAGGTGGCTGCCGTCAAGGGACAGCGGTGGGGCCTTGAGGGGAGTTCACCTGACTCCCACCCCCATCTGCTACCTCTCTGCAGGAGCCTTCCTTGTTCCCTACTTCCTCATGTTGGCCGTCTGCGGCATCCCCCTCTTCTTTCTTGAGCTCTCCCTGGGCCAGTTCTCCAGCCTGGGACCCCTGGCTGTCTGGAAGATCAGCCCCCTCTTCAAAGGTAAGGCCGCAGTGATCCCTGGCTTTCTTGAGCCAGCAGGAACCCTGGGGGAGAAGTTGCCCTCCTCTCAGACTCTAGCAGAGAGGTGACACTGCCCCTCCCCTGCTCCAGGTGCAGGTGCGGCCATGCTGCTCATCGTAGGCCTGGTCGCCATCTACTACAACATGATCATCGCCTATGTCCTCTTCTACCTCTTCGCCTCCCTCACCAGCAACCTGCCCTGGGAGCACTGTGGCAACTGGTGGAATACAGAGCGCTGCCTGGAGCACAGAGGTCCCAGGGATGGCAATGGGGTGCTGCCCCTTAACCTCAGCAGTACCGTCAGCCCCAGCGAGGAGTACTGGAGGTCGGTGGGACTGGGGTAGCCCCCGAGGGTGGGCAGGAGGAGGGGGGTGCTGTGCCAGCCTGTGGAGGCTCCTTACCTGGCCAGCTACCTTTAGAACAGGACAACTGCCGTGACTAATGCAGAAGGTGGCTGGGCAGATTGGGGAAAGAGTGCATGAAACCTGTGGTCTAGCTCCGGGGTGAGAGGTGAGTAGGTGCCCGTTTATTAATGAGAGTGACGTTTATTATCAAAAGTGACACGTTCAAGTCTCAGTTTCTTCCACTGTCACAGTGGGGGTGATAACCACACCGGCTTCATAGGACCTTTGTCCATTCAGTCACTCTCTCATGTATCCATTCTTTGAATGAGCATTTATTGAATTCACTACTATGTCATTTGGTAAAGCACTTACCATAGAGCCTGGGCCCTACAGAGTTAGAACCATCTCAGATTAATGTAAGAGCAGAGGTGAGGTGAAGGTTGCCTGGGAGGTTTAAACAGGCAACATGGATAAAGCTATGGTTCCAGTGCCGGGCACTCATGAGCCCCGGAATGTTGGCTTTGGGAAGACGTTGGGGCTCATTGGCCTATCCTAGCTAAGAAACAAGGGCCAGAAGCTTGCTCAGTAGTGGCAATGGTGATACTAAGGATTCCTGACTCTCAGGTCTTGTTCCAGGATGTTCTAGAGGAGCTCAGACCCTGAGTAAATAGTCCCTCCCTTCCCCTGCATAGGATCACTCACAAGGGTTCCCCCGATAGGTTCATGCCTTAAAATGTTCCCCCTCCCAGCTCGCTTGACCTGTACAGTCTGCTCATTTGTTCATGTCTAGCCAGCTAGAGGGCCCATAGCTGCTAAAGTGTGACCTATGAGTTTTGATATGCCATACAAAACTTAAGAACTTGACACATGGTTGTTGTGACTGCCAAGGGTCTCTGTGGCAGTACCAAAGCTGATCACATCAATTGAAGTATAGGCAGGGGGCAGATGGCACTGCCAAAAGGGTTAGTTGAAGGGAGTTTAATGGAAAGGCTTTGTAGAGGGTCAAGGAATTCACATGAAGAGATAGGACATGAGAAGCACTAGAGAGAAATGCTACCATAAAGAGCCAAAGAGCAAAGAGAGGGATTGTGGGCCTTGGAGCCTTGGAAGTGGGTCTACCCAACGTGGACCATGTCTCAGAGGAGCATAGCCATGGCTAGGCTCCCGAATGGTGTGCATTTGTGTATATAAATGTATACACATGTGTGTATATGTGTGCAAATACCAGATCCATCAAGCCTACACCTGTTATTTGCTCCCTAAAGAAGGTGGAGAGAGGTAGAAGCAAGCTGGACTCAGCCAGTCTGAGAAAAATGGGAGGGATTTGCAAAGCATCATATGGGGGGGACTACTGGACATGGCTCCCCCCACATACCTATGGAGTGCGGCAGGGTGACCAGAAGACTCTCGGATTGTTGTCTCCCACAGTCGCTATGTCCTGCACATTCAGGGCAGCCAGGGCATCGGGCAACCTGGGGAGATTCGCTGGAACCTCTGCCTCTGCCTGCTGCTGGCCTGGGTCATCGTGTTCCTCTGTATCCTCAAAGGGGTGAAGTCCTCGGGCAAGGTGAGGCTTGGGAAGGTGGAGACCAAAATTCAGGGGCTGGAGAGGAAGTAGGGTGCTGGCCAAGGTTGAGAAGGTGATAGAATTCACCCGGTGAGGGAAAGAGAGTACCTGGGGAGGGCTCTGCTCAAAGGAGGGCATGGTGGTTAATAGGGGCCCTGGGCCTCCTTGCTTCTCTAGGCTAGGTGTCTGCTTTGGGCAATACCCATAGGTTATTCAAGTTAGCGTCCTTGCCCAGAGCTTGGCAATTTGCAGATTCAGTGAGGGTTTGTGGAGTGCTTATGGGATGGGTTTATAGATTAAACCTCTTGGAGTAGCAGGTGATCTGTACCCAGATGTTACACTAACTGGAAAGCGCTTCCCCCTGGTGGGGGACAACTTTGGCGTGGGTAGGTCTGGGGTTCCATGGCTGTTACCACAATATGCTCCTCTGACCTCTCTCTCATTAAAGCCTTCCTCCACATTGACTTCCTCCGCCTGCTTCTCCAGTCTGTAGATCTTGTAGAACTTACCTTATTGGGTAAGACAGGCTTACCAAAACTTACCCACCCACCCCATACCCAATCTTTGTGGCAGGAAAGAATTATCTGTTTGGCTTGGCCTGTTCACGAGCCTGTCCCTGCTGCTGGACATGAAGTGAATCCCTTGTAGGGAAAGTTGGACTACCGTTAGCAGGTGAAGATAAACTAGATATGACCAGTAAGCACTGCAGGTGGTGGGCAGAGAGAAGGGCAATAGGCTGTTTGTCAAAGCCCATAAATGACCTTGGCTAAGCAAGAGGACATCACTATACAATATAGGGTAGAAAGTGTTAGCGAGGAGGGACCACCATGGTCACCAGCAAGGCAGAAGATGAGATAGAGAAGTGGCTGACTAGATGTTCAAGAAGTTGGGGGTGTCTGGTGGTTTACAGGGGTACCAGCTAGGCACAGGAGGGGGAGACTCACCATCAGTGAACTAGCCTGTATCAGGGGAAGTAGTAGAAACGGGACTGGGGGGCCTTGGGAGCAGCGTAGCAACACTGGGCTGGTGATGGAGGGAGCAGGACCAGTATGGTGGCTGTTCCTGATTTGGGACCACCAAAAGTTGAAAAGGTGGGTGTCCGGGATGAAGTCTGGGTCAGGCAGAGCTGTATGGAGTCCTCTGCCACTCCAACCTGCCCTCTTCCAGGTGGTGTATTTCACAGCCACCTTTCCCTACCTCATCCTGCTCATGCTGTTAGTCCGAGGAGTGACCCTTCCCGGGGCCTGGAAGGGCATCCAGTTCTATCTCACCCCCCAGTTCCACCACCTATTGTCTTCCAAGGTGAGTGGGGAGCATGAAAGGAGAGGGGAGCAGGGGTGGGAACCCTCCAAGGGGGAGTATCCAGCAGTAGCACTGTACCAGCCCTTCCGGTGTCTCCTCGTTTATTCTTTAAAATCCTATGAAGCAGTCATTATTTTCTCCATTTCTCTCTCTCTCTCTCTCTCACACACACACACACACGCACGTGTGCACGCACACACACAAACACACACACAGACACGAGAATTAGTGATGAGCATAAGGTCTCATTGCTGGGGTTCCATTCAGATCTGTCTGGCTCCAAAGCCCAGGTGGGGACTTCATACCAGGGATGACCACAGCATGATTCTGACAGCTGACACTGTTGACCGTTGACTGTACCTGAGACTTCTCTACTTTCATAGTGATTTAAGCCTCACCGTGCCTCCCCACGAGGCAGACACTATTCTAGATCCTTCACCACAGACAAGGGACCGAGAGCGCAGAGAGGTAACAGGGCTCGTCCAGGATGCACAGTTAAAAACTGGTAAAGATGGGTCCCAGTTCAGATCCCTCTGACTCCAGGTAGGGAGTAAAGTGGTTACACGGGCCTGTGTTCAGCTCCAATCTGCTGCCTACTCTACCTCAGTCACACCTTCCTTCAAGACTGGGCCAGGTTCAGAGACCGTCTGCTAAACCCTGGGTGGTAAACTGAGTCCCAGAAAAGGGGAAGGACTTGCCCACATCCTGCATCCTAAGTGCTGGGGCTGAATCTGCTCCTGGCCCTCACTTGTGACCCTGGCTACTCCTCATGCCTGAACCTATCTCTCATCCTCACCCTTCTCCTCTTCTTCTGGGCCCTCCCTGCCTTCCCTGTCCCTCTCTCCTTGGCACAGGTGTGGATTGAAGCTGCTCTTCAGATCTTTTACTCCCTGGGAGTGGGTTTTGGGGGTCTCCTCACCTTTGCCTCCTACAACACATTCCACCAGAACATCTACAGGTCAGTGCCTGCAAGCTTCCCAGTGCCAGGGGCCAAACTCAGGAGGACAGTTGCCCAAGAGGCTCTCTTGGGTTGAGGTTGTGGCCGGCTCACCCTGGCTTGGGTTTGAACTCTCCCGGCAGAGACACGTTCATTGTTACTCTGGGCAATGCCATCACCAGTATCCTGGCTGGCTTCGCCATCTTCTCGGTGCTGGGCTACATGTCTCAGGAGCTGGGTGTGCCTGTGGACCAAGTGGCCAAAGCAGGTAGGTGGGGGTAGCATTTGAGGGTTTGGTTGGGTGACTGGTAACTGGGTCACAGGGCATGCTATCAACACAGACTGGTGAGATAGGGGATAGCTGTGCACATGCGCACGCGTGTGTGTGTGTGTGTGTGTAAGTGCGCGTGTGCACACAATGTGTGGGGGCATCCATGTGTAGATGCATGGGTATGCAAAAGTACGGAACAATCCGCTGGAGGCCAGAGAGTTTCTGTATGAGGCTGTCTTATCTTTAGGGTCTTGTTTTCCCACACAAAGTCACGTCCTAGGTTGAGATGTATGTGTGAAAGTGAACCTAAGGTGCCAGTGACCTGTGAGTCCATGTGTCTTGTGTCAGTGGATGAGTGTAAGTATGTGTACTGGTGGGATTCCCTGTACAAATGAGTGTGTGCAGACCTGTATTCTGATTAGGGGCTACATTTGGTTTCTGCGTGTGTTTGTGCATGGTCGCTAATTTATATTCAAGAGCCCCAATGCACTGGGCACCTGTAGTATGCCAGCTAACTCCTGGAAACCAGGTGTGAATGTTAGTGTTCAGTTAGTGTTTTTCTCTGGACTTGGGTGTGGTAAATGAGAGCAGTTCTGCACGGACACAAGCCACCCTGTGTATTTGAATGCATAGTAGGGCATATTGTGTCCTTCAGGCTGATGACCCTGCACGTCCTGGGCCCAGGCCCTGGCCTGGCCTTTGTTGTCTACCCACAGGCCATGACTATGCTGCCCCTGTCACCTTTCTGGTCCTTCCTCTTCTTCTTCATGCTTCTGACTCTTGGCCTGGATAGCCAGGTGAGCCTCGCCCATGGGAGTGGGCGCTGATATGTGTGTGGGTAGAATGCTGATCTCAATACCCTTTGCAGTTTGCCTTTCTAGAGACCATAGTGACGGCAGTGACAGATGAATTCCCATACTACCTGCGGCCCAAGAAGGCTGTGTTCTCAGGCCTCATCTGCGTAGCCATGTACCTGATGGGGCTGATCCTCACCACCGATGTGAGTGACCTGCAGAGGGTGCACAAGCTCGGGAGCTGGGCAGGGCAGTGTTTGCTGCAGTAGTTGCTTCTGGTCCTACCAGGCCGTTTCCTGTGGTAGGCACCTTGGTCTGTGGTTGAGTTCTGACTCTGGAGTAAATTTGAAAGACCTGCTTTAAACCTCAACCGTGCACGTGCTGAGTGACTCCAGACAAGTGAATTTCCCTCTCTGAACCCATTTTTCCTCATCCACAAATGGGTTCCGTTAGGAGATCGGCGCTCTAGCTGCTTCCCATTCGCCTCCTACCGGAAGGAGATGGGCTGCAGCAGAGAAGGAGACTGAGGCTGGAGGCCCAGTGGTGTGCTTTGTGTTCTAGGGAGGCATGTACTGGCTGGTCCTTCTGGATGACTACAGCGCCAGCTTCGGACTCATGGTGGTGGTGATCACCACGTGTCTCGCCGTCACCCGGGTATATGGTGAGAAGGGCTTGGGGAGGCAGGCTGACACGCCTCAGAGAGAACAGGGTGTGGGCCCTGTGCTAGCGGTCAGGCAGGGAAACAGGCGTGGAGGAGGGGGTCCCAGGTGCCGGTAGGACCCATCATGAGGACACTCCTTCTCCTCCCCTGTGCAGGCATCCAGAGGTTCTGCCGAGACATTCACATGATGCTGGGGTTCAAGCCAGGCCTCTACTTCAGGGCTTGCTGGCTGTTTCTGTCCCCAGCCACACTCCTGGTAACCAGGCATGGGAGGGAAGGTGGTTGACTGGGGCCCCAAGGTCAAGGGCAGGTCCCTTTGCGTTTAGTCCAGCTGGGCTGCCCCAGCTCTGAGGGAGCCTCTACCATGGCTGTGGAGTAAGCATAAGGATCTAGCCTACACATCCTCCTCCAAGCCCCAGTTTTCTGAGCTGAGCTATTCTGGCGAGTGGATGGGACTTTGCTAATTCCTAGGACTTTGAGAGGGGGTCTCAGTAGTATGTTTTGCTAGTCATAGGGTGGGAGCAACTGGGAGAAAGGCTGTCTCAGGATTTAGGATATGTCTGACCTGGGCTGTCACAAACTTTCATATTGAGTCAGCTTGGAGCTGGCCAATAGCCCAGGTCTGGCAAAGGCCCCAGAGATGGGCCATCTTCGGTTCCAGTTCAGCTTAGGATCATGGGTAAGTCCCAGTTAGGCTCTCTCAGGCCTTAAGGTGTCCAGACCCAGACCCAGGCCATGCCATATTCTGGGTCCCCTTGAGGACCAATGATGCTGGAGTCTCCACTCTGCAGGCCTTGCTGGTGTACAGCATTGTCAAGTACCAGCCCTCGGAGTACGGCAGCTATCGCTTCCCTGCCTGGGCTGAACTGCTAGGCATCCTGATGGGCCTGCTCTCCTGCCTCATGATTCCAGCTGGCATGCTGGTAGCTGTGCTTCGAGAAGAGGGCTCACTCTGGGAGGTGAGTCTGCCTTTCCTGACTACCTACAGTCTTCTGGCCCTGTGGCCGAGCCCTCAGTGTAAAAAAACACCAGTACTGACATCTTATCCAGAGCCTGGCAGGATTCTTGTAGCCTGCAGAGGCCCATGTGGTCTAGATTCACTTGGGACTGTGATCATGATCTGAACTTCATATCACATGGGGCCTTGGTGTTGGGATTGAAGAGAAAAATGAATCTAAAGACCACTGATGATTAGGGGTCAGGACATGAACTTGGAGACCAGAGCCGGTGAACAACATTGAAAGACCCCAGAAGGTAGGCTGTCTCCCTTGTTCTGTGTCCAGGATCCCTGCTGGGTTTATAGGTACTAGAACAGAATGATTATATTAAAGAGAGCAATTGGCACAGGAGCCAACAGGGCTTGAAAGAGACAGATAGCAACCCACGGTGGACCAGCAGATATGCTGTATGACCACAAGGAGATTTTGCCCATCTCTGAGCCCAGGGCACCCTGGCCATTATGAGTCTGGAGTCCTCCCATGACCAGAGTCCCAACAGCACTAATGGCCCTACTCCAGATTCCTCTAGTCTGTCCTTCTCCATAAGGACAGGGATGACTGCCCATAAGGCTGCTGTGAGGAGAAAAGGAGCCAGTCAGACTAAGGAACAGAGAAGCAGAACATTACAAAAGTTCTGGATGGCACCTATCGAGGTTCAAATCCCAATGCCATCACTTCCCACCTGTGTGACTTTGGCCAACTTAAGTGACTTCTCTGAGCTTTAACTTTCAGATGGTATCTGTGGGAGCAGAGAGGGTGGAGTATGAATGACCCTTTTATTGGGTGCTTCCAACCAAACAGATACCACAAAGAGTGAAAGGGCCAACACCTAGCACAAAGCTTGGGCGTGCTACATGCTCAATTCCAGACCAGGAGTTTCTATAGAGGGTGGTTTTTCCCTGAGCAGTTTCTAGTGGTACTGTTGGTGGTTGTGGAGGGTAACCGAAAGGACTATAGGCTGGGATTGTGGTTAGCGCCCTCTCATGTACAGGACAGCCCCACAGCTGACGCTAAGGAACCACGGCTTGGACTTCTTTTTGTATGTACAGACACATCTAAATCCTTGCTCTTGGGGACCTTGTATTAAGGACTTGGTAGTGCTGCCTAAGCACTACCCCTCAAAAGAACAAACAAACTGAAACGCAGAATACAGAAATAGAGTGATAAAAGATGCTATTTTAGCTAGGGCGGTCAGAGTCAGAGAGAGATACCAGGATGGACAAGGTGATGTAGAAGAGAGCACCCCCGCAGCGGGCAATAGAGACAAAAGCCATGATGAAGGACAGCTGGCATGTTTGAGGCCAGCAAAGAGGCATTTAATGGAAGGAGAGCGACAGGTCCAAGGTTGTAGAGTAGCTTACTTTGTTTTCTATTGTCCTTAAAACACCACAACTTGGGGCTGGAGAGATGGCTCAGTGGTTAAGAGCACTCACTTGCTCTTGCAGAGGACCCAAGTTCAATTCCCACATCAGGTAACTCACAACTGTCTGTAGCTCCAGCTCCAAGAGATCTGATACTTTCTTCTGGTCTCCCCAGACACCTACTCTGACATGTACACATCTACACACAGACACATGTGCATATATGTATTTAAAAGTAAAAGTAAACTTAAACACACACACAACATGCATACCACAGCATGACCAAAAGCAAGCTGGGGTGGAAAGGATTTATTTGGTTTGTGTCAAGTTGGCAAAAACCAATCAGTACAGGAAGGTAAGCAGGGCAGGTCATAGACATCATGGCAAACATTCAGATTTCATTCCAAGAAAGAGGAGAAACCACTGGCAAGTTTGTGAGGAGCTGGCTCTAATAGCCCAATGAGTGCCACCACGATCTGAGTGCCAGTGACCTTGGCACTAGACCAAGAGCCTTTCACAGACTATACCCTTGGAATCTGCACCCCGTGAGTTTCATCAGTTGTCAGTGGCCCCCTTCTTTTTCTCAAGGTACAGGGCTCTTCCTCCGGGAGGATGGGCAGAGGATGAAGGGGATCTGGAATTGTAGGCTTCATCAGTTCCCCCCTTCTTGAACACTGGACTCTGAGAAGTGTCCAAGGAGGTCACCTCAGCCCTGCTTCTGTTCTGGCTTCCACTTCTTCCATAAAAGCCCCCAGAAAGTCTGAATTTGGCTTTCAGCAGAAGGGAGCTGGAGTGGGCTCTGAGTCTACCTTTAGATGCTTGTCAGGGCATGTGTAAATCTTGTTTTATAGCCTCAGAAACCATGTTACTCCCAGCATCAATTAGTTATATTCTGTTTACAATGTCCCAGTGTGGAGTTTACAGATGGTTCCTTGATGCCACCATTCCAGAAGTGGCAGAGCAGATTCCCACTGGGCACAGGCAGGTCTTTGTTGGGTACCTGGTCATGGAAAACACTCAACGCCCATTGTCATTGCTCTGCCACAGCGGCTTCAGCAGGCCAGTCGGCCTGCTATAGACTGGGGCCCATCACTGGAAGAGAACCGGACAGGAATGTATGTGGCCACACTGGCTGGGAGCCAATCACCAAAGCCACTGATGGTGCACATGCGCAAATATGGAGGCATCACCAGCTTCGAGAATACAGCCATTGAGGTGGACCGTGAGATCGCAGAGGAGGAGGAAGAGTCCATGATGTGACTGGGGACCACCAAACAGGGGGGCTGGCCGGGGCCTCGCAGAGGACAGCTATGACTGCTGGGATCCTGAAAGGCAGTTGGGGGTTACTACATCAGTGCCAGTCCCCAGTATAAGTCCCTCTTTGTGGCCTCTCCTGGGACCTCTATCTACATGGACATACACACGCCATGTAGTCCATTCAATGTTGCAATGGTCCAGCTCAGCCCTCACTTTGCAGAGGGATGTGTTGAAGCCGGGGAGGGAAGAGCTGGTCCAAGGTCACATGGCCAAGAGGACGTGTTCCCAAGCCTCCAGCTAGCCAATTCCCTTTCTCCTGGGGTAGCAGGGACATATTTGATATCTTTGTTCAGACATTTTGACAAGACACATTTCCATACAAGCCGACTTTAAACCTGGGGTTCCAGGTAGTAAGAAGCCTGGAGGGTTCCAAGGTCCTGAATATAAAGTTAGTAAATGAATTGGGCAGAAAAATATATCTGTGGGTTCCTGTGTTAAGGCCAAGTTTCCCAGAAGAGGTGGGAACCTAGGGGGCTGGCGGATGTGATGGATTGCAGAACAGACTGGAGAGAGGGCTTATGGGTTAGAGCTGTCCCGGAGCCGGGAGGAGGCCAACCTGCCAGAGCAGAGACCAAGAATGGCTGGAGATGGTGATTCTCACAGGTTATGAGAGGGAGTGAGGAATAGCAGGGAGGGGGAGCCAGAAAGGTGGGGTGGGAGGGGGCTTGCATGGCGCTGCATATCGTTTTAGGTCCGTTTAATGTGGATTAGGGACAGGTATAGAGATGGGAGGCTTGTGAAAGACAGGTGAGAGGTTTGGGTGGGAGTAGGCAGGCAGAGCCCACCCTTCACCCTGTGGACTTTGTGCCTTGGACTGGCAGGAGGCCCGAGGAACACCAGCCATGGAAATAGGAATGCAGGCCTCAGGCAGGACCCTGCTCCCCTGTCCCTGTGCTTTCCAATGGCAAAGACACCCAAGACTCAGAGATGGTCATATAGGACATAGGTCCTGATACTGCAGGGTACCTGACATGAGGGAAGCCTCCATCCTGGGTCCCTGAGAGATGGCATTCAGCTGTGGCCACCAGGCGTCAGTCCTGACACTGCATTTCCCAGCAGAGCAGGGCACTTTCATGCAGCATAGTGAGTGACCCCTGTGCCCACCATTCTCCTGGCATCTCCCCAGCCCATTTGTGTTCTGCTGGCTGATTGTCAATAAATACCAAATGAGGTCACCCTCCTTATCTGACTCTTTGCTACTGGGGGGGCACAGTGGGCATCACAGAGTACGTGACAGCTCCCACTGGATAGAGGAGGAGCTCAAGGCTGACCACCTGTGTCTTGCAACCCTGACTTCTGGTGTTTGCTTTGTCATGTTTCTGTGGATAAATGCTGAGCCCCTAAAAATTCTCAGTCTCCCCATTTTACATAAAGACAAATGGAGCCCCAGAGGGGAGAGACTTACCCAAAGTGGAGAAGATAGCAGGTCATGACAGCATCCTCCACCACCCCCAAAGTAGGGCTGAAGCTGATAGATTGGTCTTAGGGTTTGCTAAGCAGAAGAATCTCCTGGTGTTCTCAGCCCCTTCCTGCAGGGCCTCAACACATGAAAGAGCCCTGAGCCTTTCTAATGCAGACCCAGGTATCTGCAAGGCTTTGATGGGGAAGAAAGGAAGGTGGCTGCCATTGGGTATTAATACATTTCCCTTACAAAGGGCTAGGCCCACCCACCCCTTGTTAGTACTGCAAGTGGGAAAGGGGTGATGTGGCACCCCTTTTCCCCAAAGCAGGCTCCCCTTTCCACACCAGGTACAGCCTCCACTTTCTGGTGTGTGTGGGGGGCTGGCCTGCAGCCTTCTTGCCGCACCCACATGGAGAGCTGACTCACTCTGCTCACTCGGGGTTGAGGGCCTTGCCTTGGGCACCTAGTCATGGCTGCAGCTGGTGACCAAGGCATTAGACTGGAGGACTTGGAGCTGAGACCTCACTTTTCTCAAATTGCAGTGTGAGGTGGAAGGGTCAGAAAGTTATGGGGCACCCCAGTTTTGTGGCTGCAACCTCAACACTTCGGCTTTCCTTTGCACATCCGACTTCTCCACCTTCCTGGCCCTGCTCTCCACAGCTAAGGTCCTGGACTCGCAAGTTCTTGTGTTAACTCCACTCAGTTTCTAGTCCAGAATTCCTTTTCCATTTCCATGTTCTCTGACTGTGCTTCCTGTTGGGCCAGTGTCCCTTTGCTTGTGCCACCTCCCAACTGCCCTGCCCCAGCCCTTCACTGATTTCAGATCTCTCTGAGTCACAACAGACTTGGGTAGATGCCAGCCAGGTTGGGGAGCTAACTGGGAACCAGAGACCCCATCTGGAGGGCTTCATTACAGCATAGGATGTAAACCAAAAGGGACACTGGCTGTATCCATAATAGGAAGGACCCCAACCTGGAATCTAGAAGGTACTGGTTGGGTAAAACCCCAGCGGTCCATAGAACCAGGTAGGGAGACAAGGCAAGCAATAATTTTGATATGGGTGGGAGGACAAGGAAGTGATCCTTAGTGGGTATTGGCAGGAGAAGAGGGGGGACAGGTGCGGGAAGTGGAACAGGAACCATATCTATCATGGTCTTGATCTTGAGACTTATGCCATGTCCCAGCAGGTAGCCTGGTTGCAGTGTGTCCTCGCTTCCAAAGAGTACCTGGTGGTGTGGATTTTGGGTACAGGTTCTGAGCTCTGCAGACTCAGGGCTGAGCAGCTCAGAGGACATTTTGACACTTACCAAAATCTCCCAGGACCATGCTGGAGCAAGGCCAGGACTAGTCTCCGTTCCTACTGGGTCATCTGCTCCTAACCTCAGCTGATCTCTGCACCCCATGCATCTCTGAACTTTGTGCTCTTGGGGAGCACAAAGAAGCAGCATGTCAGTCTGGCAGGGATGTGGTAGAGGATGCTCTGGGGCCCTGCACTTCTGCCCTAGAGTTTGTTAGAGCAAGTCTCCTCCTGGGTACTAGAAAAGGCTGCTGACTCCCTGCAGCCATGTCTAGTTTATTCTCTCTGGATAGCAACCTAGATGGGGTGGGGCAAATGTCTCTTCTTCAGTCAGGTTAAAGATAGCCATAGTCCCAAGACCAGCAGAGAGGAGGGGGAGGGTGGCACATTGGTTACCTTAGCAGGTCCTCAGTAGCCCTGCCCACTCCTACTGCCCTCTGCCAGCCCAGGAAATTTATCTCTGCCTGTGCCCACACAGACTCAGCTAGACTTAGACTGTGCCTCCACCTTAATCCTGTGCCATCAGACTCCTAGCCAACTACATGAGCTTTCCTCAACTCCCAGCCACATGTGACTCCTGAGTCTGACTCAGCCCCACATCTGGTGAGTTCAGACAGCCAAGCCTTTATGTCTGTGGCACTCATGTCCTTCCGAGACAGCATATTCTATTTCTACGCCATCGAGATTCTTATCTCATGCTCCTCGGACCTAGGATGCGGCAGGGTACTATGCAGAAGGCTCCAGCTCCTTGGCCACAGGCTTGGCCTGTTCTCAGCTCTGCCTGCCTGAGCCATGTGATCAAAGGAAGTCTATGCCTCTCCAAGCTTCAGGCTCTTCAGTAGGAACCTCAGTGGGGCTGAGGGTGTGTGTGGGGATGCTGTGAGGCTCCAACACAAGCAGAGGCATACATTTGTTGATTGAAGGCCTCCAGGACCAACCTTGGACATCACTGGTCTTTCTCAGTCATGCACAGTGGAGTGGCAAACTAAACACAGTTCTCTGGTGGCTCTGGGGACAACTGTCTAGCGTTAAGAGAGCTGCAGGCCCCTGGGAATACCATGGGTCCTGGGTTGTTCAGCTTTCAGGATTGTGGTGCGCTGTTTTTAAACACTCTCTCTCTCTCTCTCTCTCTCTCTCTTTTTGCTAGTGGCTCATGGAAAGTTTGGCTTCTTTAGTTTCAGGCCCCTCCTTCCAGTGCCTGAGTTCTCAGTTCTCAGTGACACTGGCCCTGGCCTGGAAAGGCGTCCAGGGATGTCTGCCCACAGCATGTCCTTGGCCTGTATCCCCCTGTCTCCGCCTGACTTCCTGTAACCCGGGACTTCTCTCCAAGGGACTGGGCAGCAGTCCGCCTACTCAATCCTGATCCATGGGGAGGCCTCCTCCCAGCACCCTCATCCAGGCTTGCTTTTTTTTTGTTAGGTAGAGAGAAAAAACGTTTTTTCCATTAATGTCCATAGCGTCTGGGAGCTACAGCCCCTAGAGCATTGCTGTAAGTAGGAGCCAAGGCAGAGCGACATGGTCAGAGTCAAATCCTGGCTCCACGGCCCTGAGAATCTGCTACTTCATGTTTCCAAACACAACGCCCCTTCTCTGTAAAATGGTGAGTTACTTATACTTTTGCAAGAGATTAAATGTGATACTGTTAGGTCCCTAGACCACACTTTGAAAAAAATATATCATCAAAGTACCTAACACAAAACTGAATACTTAGAAACCTGTTAGGTAAGATCATGCAGGCAAGAAAGAGACTCAGCTTCCACCTCCAGTTAGCCCAGGGAGGAGGAGGCCAAGGACTCACAATCCTGGAGCCTGGGACAAGCTGCCATCGGGCCCAGGACTTAGCAATACTGTGACAACAGCCCTCAGTGCTCCCATTCATAAATCAAGTAAGTTGAAGAAGAGTCATGGACTCTCTACCAAGGTGCCTGATGGGGGAGACGTGAACAAAAGGAACCTGCCAACCGGTCCACTCCTGTCGGCCCTTCTGCTAGATACCACTGCCATGGGCTTCCTTCTCTAGCAATGGGCTTTGCCTGATGAGAAGACCATCCTGGAAGAACCAGGCTCCTAAAGATGGTTCTTCCAGAGAACTGAACAGAATAACCCTGTCAAGCTGGCGGGATGGGAGTAGACGGTAGTCCACAGGTAGAGCATTTGCCTTGCATGCTTCAGGCCCTGAGTTCAAACCGTAACACAACCTAAAATGAGGTGTGGTGGTTCGCGCCTGTAATTCTAGCACTCAGGAAGTTAGAGGCAGGAAGATCAAAAGTTCAGGGTCATTGGGTATGAAACAAGTTAGAGGCTAGCCTGGGCTACATTAGATCCTCTCTCAAAAGAAAAAAAATCTGAGCCCAAAGCTTTGCCTTGGCCTGACAACAATCAAGTTCCCAAAGAGCTTTGGGGCTCAGGAATTTGAGGCAGGGGAGGGCCTTGTCATCAAAATCCTTCTCCTGAGCCAGGGAGTCACAGGAGATGAAGTGGGAAGCCTTGGGTAGGTCGTCCCTTAATGGCATCTTGGGGCAGCCAGCATAGCATTTGAGACTGGGAGGGGTGAATGAGTGCAGAGTCCCTAACCCAGGGGCTTTTAAAACCATTACTGCCTGAGCCGCTGCCCAGTCTAACAGATCTTACTCCCCGAGAGTAGGGCCTGGTACACACTTATGTCTAGTAGATCCATGAGTGAATCTGAAACAGCCAACTCCAGTCCCACATTTTAGAACCACAGGTTCAAGGTCATTCTTAAAATTTATTTATTTATTTATATTTTATGTGCCTTGGTGTTCTGCCCACGTGTATGCCTGTGTGAGGGTGTCAGATCCCCTGGAACTGGAGTTACAGACAGTTGTGAGCTG
>LOJH01002257.1:20399-38384 GCA_001685095.1 Ellobius talpinus | reverse complement strand
TTTTAGATTGTAAAGACTATGATGTCCTTATGATGTTGACTGAGGTTTCTGTCCAACCAGGTCCCTCAGCCATCCAGTCCCAATGAAACACACAGAGGTCTACATTAATTATAAACTGGTTGACGTAGTATCTCAGGCTTCTTATTAATTCTTATAACATATATTAGCCCATAATACTTGTCTGTGTTAGCCATGTGGCTTGGTATATTTTTTGGCGAGGCAGTCACATCTTGCTTGCTCTGTGTCTGGCTTCCTCTTTGTCTAGGTGATGACTGCAGACTTAAACTTCCATCTTTCCAGAATTCTTGTTGCCCTGCCTCTACATTCTGCCTGGTTTCCCTCCCTTCCAGTCTGGCTACTGGCCAATCAGCATTTATTTAACATACAAGTGACAGGGTAGAAACCATGGTCCCACAGCATTATTACAGCTACTTATCTCTACCATTAGAAAAAAAACAGCCACAGAAAGTACATAAACAAATGTTCATGACTATTTCAATAAAACTTTATTGAATAAAATAGGTGACTGCCAGATTTAAACATAGGCCATATTTCATTGACCATGCTCCTAACCTGTCACTGTTTCACTTACAATGACTCTTAGAAAATTGCCAAGTCTATTGTCCAAGTTCTTGAAGTTACCCCCAAAAAGACTGAAGGCTCTCAAGTCCTCCTCCAAAAGTAGTTTAGTTCTGGGCTTTGTTGCTTAAAACATACCTTAGGTGAATTCATCCACTTTCACATATACTACATATTTTTAAAGTCTTTATTACATAAAGATATTTCAAACAAACTATAGATAAAAAATCATCTCCATTTTGTTCTAGATGTATCTCCATCTTCATGAGCAACAGTAGGTTTAGATCCCACAGTTGTAACTGAGGTTAGATAGATGGCTCACCAAGGTACTGGAAAAACAGTCCTCATACCAGAACTTCCCAACCATACGACTCTGTAGACTAACTTTATTCTTCACTTTTCACAGCTACATAGTAGTATAGGATACTACTATACTATACCTGCCCAAAGCTGACCTTAGAGGCTCTTTCTTACTCATTATCCCATTGTTTGTCAAACGTTCCCAGGATACTCTGAGGTGCTTTCCCAAACATGTATTCCCCAATATCAACTCAAGTAATTGCTTCAGTAGATCCAGGAGCTTTTAAACTTCACTCTTTCCCTAATGATGCTGATGCCGATGGTGCTAAGCTAGAGAACACCCCTTAAGTGCTCCTAATTTGTATGATGGAGTTCCCAAACTGCATGCTACTAGGAAGCAATGAAAGGTGGGAAGTCACAGCTGTGTCCTTCCTACTTTTTCAAAATGATGTTTACTCATCAAAGGATGAGAGATTAGCTTGTTTTAGCATAGTGTCAGGTGCTGGAAGCAACTGGTACCTTAGCAGCTACTGATACACTAGAAGGACACCAATGGACCGCTTCACTAGAGCATGCTAGAATGGGAGTGCGGCTTGGGGGATAAGTATGGAAGGTGGGACATAGGAAACAGTTGAAAAGCAAAAGAGACAGAAATGTCATCACACGATTCTTTTGTATACCCAGCCCTCTAGAACATTCTTGTTCCATAAACACCAAGTCAAGACGACCATTGATTGAGAGTTGACCATTTATAGACCCAGCCCTAAATCATGCAAATAGGATGGAGAGAATGAGAAAGTATATAGTGGCTTGGAGACTCTGTTATCTCACAAGGTAGGGAAAAATTTATACACATTCACACACTTGTAAATAAGTAGAGTTAGGTAGGTAATTAAATAATTAGGTCACATGGCCTAGACTTGGGTATCTAAAGAGTATGTTAGTGGACTGCTGAGCTATAGACAAGTTTTATACGAGGAGATGAAGCCAGATGGTCAGAGTTCAGAGACTAGAAAGATAGAGCCAGAGAAGGTGAGAAAACATTCAAGGAAACCTGCATAGGCCCAGCATAGTGTCAGCAGAGACAGCTGGAGAGCAAGAAGAGGGGGGAAGAAACCTGTTTCTCTCCCTCCCCCTGTGAACCAAGTCACTCCATTTGAGAAAGGGGTGTGTGTGTGTGGCGTGAATGTTCATGTCAATGTTACAGTTATATGTGCAGTTGTGCACATGTATGTGTACAAGTACATAATGGAGGTTACAGGTCAGCTTCCAATGTTATTCCTTAGGAACCACTGGTCTTGCTTTTGGACATAGGGTCTCTCAGTATCCTGAAACTCACGAGCTAGGCTGGATGGACTAGTCAGCAAATTCCAGGGATCTACCTATCTTTGTCTCGCCAACTGTGCAATTATAAAACCATTCCAATGTGCCCAGCTTTTATACGTGGGTTTTGGAGAACACACTTGGGTCCTCATGCTTGATCAATGGATGAGTTCCCAACCCTTCAAGTCACTTCATTTCAGTGTTTCTATTTTCTTCTTTGAGAAATGAGTCATTTGAGCTAAGCAATCAAAAGACTCCATATTTTGTTTATCTTGTAATGACTCTGGGTCTGATACAGCAAGCAATCAGCTAGCATCAGCCTTTCTGCCTGGCCCTCCTCTGCTCCTACCAGCAAGTTCTGCTTTTATTTTTTCATTTTACATTTTACATTTCCTGTGCAGTTTTACTCCAAGAAGGATTTGAAAATCACTCAACAAAGAACTCTATGGGATCCTTCCTTTTGCATATCGTGTGGCTTAAGTAGAAATAGAAAGGATCCTGTTAGCACAGGGAACTGACTCCTAGGTTATGAACCAAATTCTATGAGTGTAAAGCACAGAGTAGTTGAGAACGAAGGAGTAGGGAATAGGGAGCCACGGAAATTTCATGAGCAGAGGAATGCACCAGCAAAAGAAGTGAAATTTGGCCCACAATCTGAAAATCTCAACTGTTCAGAGGGTTCTAAGAACAAAGGGTGATTTTTTCCCCCTTGTCAGCCTTCCCTCCCAGGACATTGTACAGTATGCAAAACTGTAAGCATAAGACAAACATTTTTTTCCACTGCCTCCTCAACCCCACAGGCCTTCAGGAAGACCTGAACTTTAAGCAAAGCCCTTTTATTTTTCAACACCCACAGCTTCCATTCAGCAATCAGAAGTTTTCCATTTTGATCAAAGGGGCTAAACAGAGAGAGCCAAGGGAGCAGCCAGTTCTCAGCAGCCCTGGGCATATTGCCACCCACTCCTTGTCCGTACCCAGCAAAGGACGGGGCCTTCTCCCCAAGTCAACCAAGTGTACCCCCCCAAATACTAGCTTACTTCATCCTACAAAAACCATCAGGCAAACTAGTGTAGACATATATTTCTTCCAAACCTAAGCTCAGCTGGGACCACGGGGGGGGTTCAGCCTCCTTGACATCAAACGGAGAAACTGGCTGCCTTGAAAGCTATTCACTAGTTCGTCTCTCATTGCCTCTCCTACCGCTGTGGATTTTGATTTTATGAACCCACCAGAAGGGTCTCTAGATCATCTTCCAAGTCTAAGCTGCCTTGAAGAATGCTCAAAGAGAGATTTCCAGCGAGCCAGAAAGTTTCAACCCAAGGCTAGCTTTGGGCATGGCATTTCTTTGGGGCTTCTGGTATCTCCCATGGCTCACAGAGGTAGACTACAATCAAAAGGGAAGGATGCTGTCAACACCCAGGGAAATAGAAAATGAGGTTTCTGAAGGCCACATCTGGAGGCCACTAAGAAACAGTGATAAGTACTTTAAGATGTATTCTGAAATGAAGATGGGTCATATCCACAGATGGGATCCAGCTCTGTGTCCCAGGGGCTCTATTTATTATATTAAATTCCAGACATGGCCCAGAGGGCAACTTGGGCTGTTTAACAGGAATTGTTCAACAGCAGCTGCCAAGCCAATTCCCATTCAGGAAGCACTCTTACATCATCTTGTTTGATCTTCTCAATGACTGTAAGGCAGTGAGGGTTAAAGAGAGGGCTATTGTGACTTATCCCAGGACCAAAGCTAAGCGGAGGAAAGGTTAGGATGGGGCATGAGGCTTTCAGCCAGTAGCAGAAGATTCCTGCAGGCTTTCGGGGCAAGGCTGGTTTGGATACACCAAGTTCTTCCATTATATTAGCACGTAGGTTTCACGGAGGAAGTTTTCATGCTTGTCGGGCCTCTGTTTTCCATTCTGTAAAGAAGAAATGTTACCTGCCTCTGAGGCTGGTTAGGAGTGTGAAGTCAGCCACTGTACCAAATTCCCAAGACTGTACCTGAACCAGAATGCTGAATTCTAATTACATCCATGCATGAATTCATCACAAATATATGGAGCACTATTTGCACCCCAGCACACCCCACAGACACCTCACACATATGCACACACATTCCACACCGCTCAACCTCCCTGTCCTGACACCTCACTAATTTCTTCCTCTTATATGAACTTATGGCAAGCCAGCTCCATCAGCAAATTTAACAGACCCCAAAATCACACTACAAGAGTTTTAGGAGTTTTAGTTCAAAAGCTAATTGTTTCCAAATTCCTATTCTCTCACCGTTTTTTGAAACTATCCTCAAATGTCCTACAGCCACAAGCTTGTCAGCAGGTACGGGAGTGTCTACACTGTGGGCTCTTCTTTCCCAAGAAGGGGTGTGTTTCCAGTTTCCAGCAGGCCGTGACTGTCAGGAAGCCCTAGCAGTCACTGTAGGATTGTAGTCTCCCGGGGACCCAGCAAAGAGACTACTCTGGGAGCGCTTCGGGGCCACCAGCGTGAAGAATGCAGTGTGCAGGATACCCACGGGAAGGCATTCTGTGGCTGAGCCTAGAGGAAACAGAAGTGGTTGGTGCGCACAAATGCGGAACTATCTTCTTCCTACTGCCCTCTGACATCAGCCATCATCTCTCGCTACAATTTCTCTGCACTCAAATTAATCCCAGGCAATGAAAAATGAACCTCTCCCCCACCCTTGCATCCACCCTTCGCTTCACGCCCCCAGAGAAGAGTTCCTCTGTCCGGCAACTGGTGAAGGCTTTTTACCAAATCACATGATCCAGGATGCAGGGGGAAAATCCTTCTTGGAACAGAGCTGAGGGCAGAATCGAATCAGATGAGGAAAGATAAGGTGTGATGTGGGGCAGACTATATAAAGCATGGAGCCGGGGCTGCAGCAAGCAGGCAGCTGTGGGGCCCTGTCCCCTGCCCCAGCCATGCAGATGCCACCTGACTCGGTGGCCAGCGCCTGGAGAAGCACGAGGTCCTGGAGAACCACAAGCCACAGCTACCTCTGCACTGTCGCGCTGGTGTGTCTCGTTGTGGCAATGGCAATCATACTGGTCCTGGTAGTCCAGAAGAAGGTAAGTAAACTTGTCTTTGCTTCTCTTTCCTTATTTATAATCTGTGCCCCTCTAGAAGAGAGAATAGAGAAATTAGGAGCAAAAAAATTAAAAATGCAAATAAATAAAACTATGCATATATACACACATCGTAACAGAGAAAGGGAAGAAAGAAATAGGAATGAGCTCCCCGCACTAATTTATAATTTTTTAGAGGAATGTGACTGAACTTGAGCTCAAAAACTTCCAGATGTACTTGAGCCAATAGAGCAGAGAGGAACCACTGGACTTGAGAAAGGACGATAGAAGCCCAGCTGAGGAGAGCTCGGCAGTAGGCAGAGAGAAGTCACCTCTGTAAGGCTCTCAGCCTGCTTCTAGGGTTATGTCCTCAATCTGTGCTCCCAGGACTTCCCAGGCCTCTCTACTGCCAAGAGTTTGTTCTTACTGTTGGTTTTGTTTGTTGTTTGTTTTTAGTTGTTTGTGTTTTAGCTAAGTTTCAGAGACTGTGGTATAGAAAAAACAAAGGAAGAGAAGCCAAGGCTTCCCCCAGAGCTCCGGGTACT
The DNA here is from genome assembly GCA_001685095.1 of Ellobius talpinus. Classification (NCBI taxonomy): domain Eukaryota; kingdom Metazoa; phylum Chordata; class Mammalia; order Rodentia; family Cricetidae; genus Ellobius; species Ellobius talpinus. The sequence continues at coordinate 32,557 of LOJH01002257.1, read as the reverse complement.
TTAGTGTTAAAACCCACAAAAGAAATCGAAAGCTTTCCTCACAAGTCACTAGTTTTGAAGAGCCTTGGGTGTTGAAAGAAATAGAGCAGAGGAACAGAAAATAGCAATGTTTTTTCACCCGTACCCTCTGAGATGCTCACACAACATGCAGGACCACACTGACTTGGGAGATTTATTTTGTTTGAAATGGGAGAGGGGAGTAAGACGAAAGAACTGAAGGTGGAAGCCAAAATGTAGAAAATTAGAAACTCGGCCTCTAGAAAATACTGTACCGTCAACATGCACAACTCACAGGCTTGGGTGAGAGCCAGTCATGGGGATTTGGGGACTGTATGAATGGCACCCACATAGACAACTCCCTGGCCAAGTGTGAATGTGCCTGATATTATTTCATAATTCTCACTCATCATCACATTATAATCTTCTAGACTTTTTTCTGGCTTCCCTTTTTTGTCTTGGATGAAAGGCTCAGCAACTTTCTAAGCTGTTGAGAGAGAACTTGGGCCTTAGTGTCATCAAGTACTGACATTTAAAGGAAGTGTTGAGGTTACTCTTCCGCGCGGCAGTGTAAGAATGGTGCTGTTGACATCTGATTTGGCTGTCAGGGCTAGTGGGGCTCATCACCTGCTAAGAATGACTCTCTAGACAAACCTTTGGGCACCTTCTGGACACACTCACCACTGTCAGTGTGGTTTTGCCACAGAAATGTGCTGTTGTAAAGCAGTGGTCAGATAAGACAGATTTGCGGGTGTCTCGAGAAGTTATTCAGTTGAAGGATGCAGGTAGAACTGCTGGGTGTGAGGGAGAAACCAAGATGAGGAGAGGTGATGATGGTGGTGTGCAGAACCAGAGGGAACTCTGGTAGAGTCACTATGTGTTCCAGGCTGTTGTGGAAATGATCCCTCCTGTGGACGCTGGATAGGCTTTTCTCTGCCCTGCTTCTGCAATACAGAAAATGAAGCGCAGGCAGGGGACAGGGCTTGAAGTTAGCTGCCCTGAGCAAGAGGCACAGTGGGGACTGCCTAATTGCTTTTGATTGTTCCATGAGAATGCTGCTCGCACTGACCGTGGCAGGAGAGTGGAAGGCCTTGGTTCCCATTTCTCTCTCTGAAGTTTATCCTCCTTACCTCCATGCCTGGGCACGGAAAGATGCCCTTCACAGTCTGAGTCTATGTTCTGGTGTGCAGTGATTTCCCAAATGGCAGGTACTTCGTCACAGGCTAGGGCTTTCCATCTTAACTCTTATGGCATAGAGAATTTAATGCTTTGTGTATGTTATTTCTAGTACATTAACTGTGATGAGACCTAGGGAAATGTGAGGTCCCCAGGCCTGTGCTCTCAGGGATACATCCAGTAGGAAGAAGGATGGGAACTGTTGGAAACAGGTGGACGTAGCATCTGAAGAAGCTCAGGGGAAAATCTGTCAAAGAAACCAAAGAGAGGGTCCAAAGAGTTCAGACTCAGATCCTAGTATTAAACACGGGATGGGTGATGGTCACATGGCATTCTCTGTGTGCCACTGGGACTTGTTGAGGAGCTGTGAGACTAGAATCACTTTGCTGACATACATAGGACCACCTGAGAGCACCAGTGAAGGGTGTTTACCCAGCAGACTGAAGAAGAAATCAGTGTCTGGGCAGAGTGAGAAATAGGAACACTTTTCAAGGAATAAATGAAGTGAGGGAGAGCCCTCTCCCAGGAAATGAAAGCTCCAAAGGAGAGACAAAAGGGAAATAGAGGCATCAATCTTAGTGTTTATCAAGTATCTGCTTTGTATAGGACACTGTTATAGACACCGAGTATACAGCTTTAGCCAAACCTTTAGCTAAGTTCCTGTCCTTGCACTGCTTATACAGTTTTCTCGTGATGCCTTTGAAACCTCCTGCAATATCCGTTCTTATTTACCTTTAACAAAACACTTATTATAAAATACATTTACATTGCTTGGGAAAACTAACCAACAATTAAGGGGAAAGAAATTAAATGTTTCTCACACCTTGTCCTCTTAACAGCAAACTGTATTTGCTGAGACGGCTGCCATGGACAAATTCCTGTGCCCTCTTACATAAATATGAGAGCCTATAGATACCTAACATACGCATGTCATTCTATTCACTTGGTGGTATATCTTAGAGATCCCTCCATGTCTGTGTGCAGAAGCGTGCTTTGTGCCACTGTAGAGCCACATCTTATCCTGTTGTACCGATGCTTCGTGATTTATCTGTGCCTTGTAGGGGGCAGTTACATTTCCCTCTAGACCTTTTTGCCCTTTGTGCATTTTTTCCAAACCATTTCTTATAACTAAAGCCCTAGGAATGGGAATAGAATGTATATTTTGTTACCTAAATAAATGTTGTCTGTCAGCCTCCACATAGGTGGTACTATCTTGAGGAAAAGGAAAGTCTACCATAAAAGGCACATCTCTTTACATCACTATAGAAAGAAAAAAAGAAAAACTGAGTAATTCGAGTGTATGGATACTTTTCCCGTAACCTTGGGAAGACTCGAGAGTCAACACAAAGAGTGGAGCAGAAGAACAAATACAATAGAGCAACCTCTTATCTCCCCCGGGAAAGAGGGAGCCAGGATGGCTCTGGCTTCCCAGTCACTTTACAGACAGCTCTTCACATTTGAATCAAAGCTCTGGACCCTCATCCTTGTTCACTTCTCTGCTTCCTAAACCAGGAGGCTGGGATTACTTAGGCCAAGGCAAAAACAGACACACAGTCCAGAGTGGTATAGCAAGGTCTCAGGTTGCCTGATTTCCACATATTGAATACCATCTCTAGAAAGAGAAAGCAAGGTAGCCTACCTTTCTCTTTTGAGAGAGAATGAGTGAGTCTGGGTCGAGAGTGAAGTCGAGCACTGACATGGTGTGGTGATAGTTGGGAGAGCTGGGATAGGACTGGGGCTGTTTAGCAGTTTGTTGTTCAATAGCATATAGTGGAAGTGAGTTGAAGTGCCCTGGGACACTTTTTAAGTGACTTCCTGAATTTGGATTCATTCTATTTAAGACTTTGTTTAACTAATTGAGCCTTTCCTGGTACTGAGAATTTTCTAAGGACCAAGCCCCACACAGGGTTTTGAAGGGAAGACTCACATGGACTCTTCCAGTTTGAGAAAATGAAGACTATGAACTTGGGCTTCAGGCAAAATGTTCCTGACCAAACGAAGAGTAGTGACCTCTGCTTAGGATAGGGAGGGTTTTGGGCAGGAACTAGAATGTAAGCTAAACCTGAGATAATTTAGAAATAGTCTTTGGAAAATGTTCAAAACTGGTATGATAAAGCCCACGTAAGCTTCCACCTAAACTAATCAAGTGTCCATCACATTCATGGTGGCCCTCTAAGCAGAAGAAAGCAAGCTGTAGGCAGTGGGACTTCACTCGCCTGGATTCTGCTGTCCGTCTTTATTCACTACAACACTGTTCCTATAGCGGAGAAAGTTCACGCTAACTCGGCAATATTGCCTAATGGCATACAATCAAATACAGTCCATATTTTATCCCCATGTCTTCTGTGGCTGTTTTGTTTTATTGTTATGTGGGGAGTCTAGAATTCAACCTAGGCTCACACACTTGTCTTACGTGTGATAGCTACATATGTTTAAATCTGAAGCATGTGATTTAATGGGTAGCCCTACCTGGTTGAGCATCACATACCTGTGGTCCTAGCTATTCTCAAAGTTAAGGCAAGAAGGTCACAAAGTTCAAATCTTCTTGGGCAATTTAATGAGACTATGTCTCAAAATAAAAATGTTTAAAGGCCTAGGGATATAATTAAGTGCTAGGGTGCTTGACTAGTATAGGCAGCAAGGCTTGTGTTCAATCTCCAATACCACAAGAAAAATAAAATAAACAAGCAAACCAATGAATAAATTGTCCTGAGAGCTTCTTAGAAATACAGACTTGGTTTGAGAAATGGGCCATTGGTTAAATCCCTTGCCACCAAGCACAAGGACCTAAATTTGTATGTCCAACATCTAGGTGCAGAATTGTAAACCCATTGTTCCTAGAACAAGATAGGAGCTAGAAACAGCAGAATTAAAGTAGCTTCTCAACCAGCTAGTAGGTAGTAAACACAGTAGTGACCAACAAAGAAACAAAAATGGCAAAAGCTAAGAATTGATACTTGAAGCTGTCTTAAACCACCACAAGTACATCACTGCATATACATATTCACACTCAGATGCATGAATATTAACAGATACACACCCACACAATAATGCACACACAGAGAGGGATTAAGATTCCCTAGCCCCATCCCAGAGCTACTGAGTCAAACCTTCATTTTAAGAATCTTCCCAGAACATCATTAAAAACAAAAAATTTGGCAAGCCCTGAGATAACCATCATCACACCTACCCTCAAGTGTTGATTTTGTGGCATTGACTATTCTGCAAGAGACTGGCCAATTATGTAGTAGAACAACATACGTTCCGGGTCTGCCTGAGGTTTATCCATGCTTGGTCTTATTATAGCATATCTAGGGGCATATGTCTGGTTATATATGGCTGTATATTTAGTCCCATCATTAAGGGACAGCTAGCAACAATCTGATTTGTGAAACACTCTTTCTTGGGAATTACATTTCTTGTGAATATAATCTATGAGGTGGCATTCTGAAGACATGTCTTCCACTCAGCAGTCTGGCATTTTTTGATGATCCTTATCCGAATCCTTTACCATCCTGAGGATTAATGATGGAAGATTATTAGATGCTGTCATTCCTTCCACTCACTCGTATGTTATATAAAGATGAGCAGGGTGGAAGCAGGTGGAGGTGGGACCCAGCTAGTCAGGCAAGGAGTGGAGGCATGCATGGCTCAGAGAAATACAAACTGGATTGTATAAGTTACTGCAGTATGAACAATGGCCGTACTCCAGGGCAGAAAAAGACAAAGCAGGAAGTAGAACTAGATAACAAAATACATTGATAGATGAAGCCAAGGGCACAAAATACCAGTTCTATCTTCAGAGCAGGAAGGTTTCCTAATCTCAATCTGAGTCCAACTCCCTGGAGCCACCTTTCAAGATCATAAGTACCATGCTTGGCTATTGTGTCGTGTCTTGAAGTCAGTGATGCTCACAGAGTAGGCCACAGCTCAGACATGCTGACATAGCCAGGAGATGGACTAGACCTATGTAGCACCTCAGAGCTTAACCCAGATGCTCACAGGGTGGGCTATGGCTCAGACATGCTGATGTAGCCAGGAGACTAACTAGACCTATGTAACACCTCAGAGCTTACCCACTGCATCAGAATCTCTAGTTTCATGAATGTCTCACAGGATGGTAAATTTGGGAAGTAGGAGAAATGCTGATTAAGTCACTGTGGTAGCAATTTCAGACCTGCCAAACCACAAGTTCCCAAGACAAACACTTTCCTTGGCAGTCTTCGATGACTGTCATTCAGTCTCCCCTTGGGTTTGGGGAAAACATGCTGCTATTTTGTCTGCCTGAATCTAGAGAGGCAACGCTGCATGTCATTGGCCTTCACAGCCAGTATGACCAAGTTTCTCATCTCAGTGATCTTTTGTAATCCTTAAGTCACTTCTCTATGTCTTAGACAACTTCTAATTCTTGGAGTCTAGTTAAAGACCAATACAATAAGGCCTAGAGAGGATTTGGCTCCCAGAGCAACCTATGTTAAATCTTTAATCATCTTAGTGTAATGATAATAGAGGTGTTCATATACTGTGAGCCAGAGACCCACCTTAGAAGACAGGTACAAAGTCAGAAAGACAGAGGGTCTGGAATTCTATCTAGAACATCCACACATTGGTAGCCTTTGGTAACTTTCAGTAACAGAGGATTTGGTTTGAGAAGCAAATTTGGGAAGCAAGGAACTTGTACACATTTGTTCCGTGAGCTTCCAGGGAATTATGACAAATTAAACACATTCTAAGGCCAAAGCAGTCCCTCTCAAATAGCCATTGTTTTCAAACAATTGCTAATAATTTACATTTTGGTGTGACTCCAACAGCCTAGAGTAGGAATCACTGGCCCTCTAATCACAGTAATGAGAGAAGAAAGCAGTTCTAGGCTAATGATTAAGGTAGGGTCATTTCACCTGGGAACAAACTAAGCATGACCATTCTTTCCTTACACAGAAAGAACTCTAGTACTGTTGGAATGCCCATCAGATGTCCACAGAGTATAAAAGAAAAGAGGAAATATGTGTAAGGAAATGTATAAGGGGTTGGTAACCATGGTGATTGTTTTTCCTGAGCTACTCTATGGGGCTGAGACGACAGCCAGGGGGTATTCATTTGTTTGCATCTAGGTCAAGTCTGTGCCCTGCCTTACCCAAAGCCAAGTCACTAAGCATGATAGCTCTCCTTTCCCCCAGTCAAGGTCTTGAATTCCTGGGCAAGGTTTATTAAAACAGTTTCCAGACAGCACTCAGCATAGTGCCCGGGGTCTAAACAATCTTTGACAAAATCTAACAATAATTGTCATGTCTGATGAAGTGAGCAGTCATCATACCCTCAGGCTTTGCCTCTCCATCCTCCAATACAAAGGCTGCTTGCAAAATAGGGAGAAAAGAATCACTCTGTCCTCTGCCAAAAGAAAGCTCGCTGGAGAAGTTTAGCCCAGCATTGACCCTTGACTAGAGTAGAGTATCTTGGCATCCTTCCTTACAAAATCAACTTGAGGTTCTGAAAGATGTCTGGGCCTGTCTCTCCCTTTAACTCTGGAATCACATCGACTATAGGTAGCTAGAGGAAGCTATAAAGACCTCGTGTTCTTCAACATAGGAACAGTCACACTTCTGTCCTGAATTCCCTGGACCCTGGGTAAAGGATTAAGCTACAGGAACCCTTGCCAATGTTTTTGGCATTTTCCTGCCTAAAGAGAAAGAAGGAACTCTCAGTTAACAGGCAACAGCAAGGCCTTCCCTTCCATGACTGCACCCCTATCACATACAATTGATCCTCCTCCTAGATACACTGCTTATACCCTTGATGTTCAAAGCTGATGCTGTTCCGGAGACCAGGAGTATCAGCATCACCTGTGAACTTGTGAGAAATCATGGCAAGCCAAGCTCTAACCAAACTTGCTGATTGAGAATTTACAGATCAATCCTCAGAATTAAAGCTTCAGAAATTGTGTCTCTAAGCACTCTGGTCCTTTCATAGCTCTGCCACAACTCACAGTTATGATTCCATATTTTCTAGTAGTTCTTCAATGGCTGTATTTATAAATTAGGTCTATAGCGTATCTATATGACACAGTGCACACCACAGGTCACCCAAAGCTGAGCGAATGATTTGCTAGCGTCTCTGCCCCTGGGATGGCTCTGCTGGTGTCTTTTCTCCTACCAGTCACTCTAGGTACCTAGTTGGATACAGGGCACTTAGTGCATTCAGTCACGTCAGGCTTCATCTAAATGGCGATTCCTTTCTTCGTGTGTTTGAACTTCATGTTAATCGAAAGTCATGCTTGGTATTGAGTCAGCTGCTTGATAAGTTTTGAAGTGCTGCCTGTTATCTGACAGAGACAACATAAAGAGGAATTTTGTGATGTCAGGTTTTCCTAAGAAGCATATGGGTGATCGTGCAATCACAGATGTAAAACAGTATTACCCTCGTTCAGAACTCTCAGGGGAAAAAACACAATGAGAAAACAAGAAGAGGGGAAGGGATCTTCAAAGTCAATTTCCCACCCCTTCCCCTGAAAAACTGAGGCCCAAATTTATAGACTGTCTCCAGATCAGTGTGATGCCAGGACTTGTATTCCCAAGGCCTCCCAGGCTGAGCACCACCTTTTGAACTAAAGACAAGACCTACTTCTCAGATAACAGTGTCCACAGAAGGAGAATGATGGGGTTCCTGGGGACATAAATTAAAATGGTACCTCAGCCCTTCCCTGGCAAGTCCCATGGAGTCAGAGGCCACCTTCCAGCTTGGTAGATATGGGGATGCTAGTTTTCCCATGTGAATACTCATCCTTTCTGTTCTGCATTGTGTCTCAGAGAAGAGATTACGACCTAGATGTCCAAAGGCAAATGTGACACTCCATTCCTTTATGGGAATCTCTCTTGTGCCCTCCTAGGCTAACATGGTAAGAAGTGAGGGACACTGGAAAGCTAGTCTCTGAGGAATCTGTTGGAAACCAGTGTCCCTCCATCTCTGTGGGCCACCTTCTCAGAACACTGTAGCTACCTTTCTCTTTAAGCCTCTCTGACCACCAGCATAGTTTCCTCTCTAGCAAACAATGTTCCCATCAACCTCTTACCCATTTTACATAAAGTCTATGTAGGCATTCATGATTATTATAGAAAGAATCATATGCAATACAATGTGAATAAATATACTTCTGTTCATGATACATATTTATAAATAATTGTTCATTATAGCTGGATATAAACTTGCAATAAATCCATGAGGTCAGAGAAACAGTTTATTTACCATATCATCACAATCTTTGGAATATAAACACTAATTAATACAGAATTTCTAAAAACAATCTAAGTAGAAAGATATTTTCCATGTATATTCACAACACTTAGAGATGAACCTAATATGGAAAGAAAAAAGTGCACATATTTATTGACTTTATTTGATCTCATGTTGACTTAAGGGGAAAACCAGTCGCATGTGAGGAGAGGAAGAAAGCTCTCGATTGGGAGGTGGAAGCTTCACTTGTGGGCATGAATTCCATGAACTTGCGGTGTACCCCTGGTCGAGCCATCTTGTCCTGTTTCTTGTTTGTGAGATATGAATGTTGACCCTGCTCCTCTCTTTCCTTCCAGGACTCCACTCCCAGAACAACTGAGAAGGTTCCCCTGAAAGGAGGTAAGAGCTCAGATTTAGGATGAATCATTCAGATGCCATCACAAGACACAGCGCCTGCTTATCTACAAGAAATGCCATGACTGTACGCAATAGGAGTGGGGCGGATGGAGGTGGGGGCTGGGTGAGCTGATGCTTCTGACATATCTGGGTAACCCCTGATCACTGTGCCTGTCTAACAAAACTCACCATTGGTGAAGCCAGGCTGTGGACTCTGGCAGGGACATAAGGCAACCTTGTATTTAGAGCTAGAAACACAAAATTGAAAACATTTTAATGTAACTCTATGTCCCACATGGAAGTCTATTACACTTCCCTTAAACAGACATTACTGTGCTCATCTCTCTGTGGTTCTAGAGGAGCCAATCAGAGAAAGCTCATAATTGCTTGGCATAACAAGCAGCATATAGTCATGGTCAAATAACTGGCAATAGCCAAAATGCCTAATGAAGCTGAAGACCTGTGAAAACAGACTCATTCCCTTTACATTACCAGGCACAGAAGCTATTGATTAGCATATTGTCCCTACTAGTCCCTAAGGGCATATATGCAGAGTTCAGATAATACTGAATATTGAACTTAAGATCATCTAGTTAATGTCATAGCTCAGAGAAGGACAAATCAGACTTAGAGACAAAGTGTCTTGCTTAATATCATAAGGGCTAAACAAAAATGTCTATGTCTCTCAGTTTCTCTACATTCAAAACATCAGTCCCCACCTAAATTCCACCCAGAATTTTCAAAGCCTGGGTAGCAAGCACAGATAATTAACCACAGAACTAAGAGAGGGAAGGGAAGCAGACAGAATAGGTATGCAGGCCTTCACAGACACCAGGGTAGACATCCTGGGCATCCTTGAGACCAGAGGACATAGAGAAACAGATACAGATCCTTACACCAAGAGCATTGCACTTGTAGTTTCTTTCCTTCAGGGCATCCTACTGGAGACTTAGAAAGTGTGGGCAAGGAGCCCTGGGTGGAAGAACCTTCTGAATATTTTCTGGCAAAAAAATAACCTTAGCATGATGAACAATATCTCAACATTGGCCAAAGTCACTTAGTCCCTAGAATGGGATCTCATTTCCCATGCCTGAGCAAGGTAAAGAGTAGAGACCACAGACATTGTCTCCAGAGATCCAGACTGTAAATATTCCAGGCTCTGCACATCTTCTTGTCTTGAATGAAATCAGTCCTGCAGATGGCCATGATTAGGACAGACAAGCAATTGTGCAGGCCTGACTGAATTCCCTCAAGAACTCATTTACAGAATGAGCAGTGGTTGGATTTGACCGGGGGACCAGGATAGCAGACAGTATATATATGTATATATGTGTGTACACATATATATGTATATATATGTGTGTGTGTGTATATATGTATATATGTGTGTGTACACATATATATGTATATATATATGTGTGTGTGTGTGTATATATGTATATATGTGTGTACACATATGTATATATGTATATATATGTATATATGTATATATATGTGTGTACACATATATGTGTATGTATATATATGTGTGTATATATGTATATATATATGTGTGTGTGTGTACACATATGTGTGTATATATATGTATATACGTATATATATGTGCACACACATATATGTATATATGTATATATACGTATATATGTATATATATATATGTGTGTGTACACATATATATGTATATATATGTGTATATGTGTATATATGTGTGTGTACACATATATATGTATATATGTATATATATGTATATATGTATAGATATATGTGTGTACACATGTATATGTATATATATGTGTGTATATATATGTATATATGTATATATGTGTGTGCACATATATATGTATATATGTGTATATATATGTATATATGTGTGTGTGTACACATATATATGTATATATGTGTGTGTATATATATGTATGCGTGTGTATACTTGTGGTACAGGATGTATATACAGTTAGACATCCTGCTATCTTGTTACATATGTTCCCATGGAGCTTTTCCAGGAATGATCAGCACTGATTAAAGATAATCCCCCCATTCTATGCTTCCATTGTCCTCTGCCACCTCCAGTTAGATATTTCTCAGTAAGACTGGAAGTTTCCATTTGATGAGGGGCAGGAGCCATCTCCCATGGAAATAGTGCCAATGACAAAGATAGCCTTGATTAGGCATGAGGACCCCAGCCACAGTGAAGACATGTTGTTTTTTGTTTGTGAACACTCCAGTCATAGGTTGCCAAGTACAAAAATCCACTCCAATTAGCAGGTTATAGTTAGTACCAGATCACATGGAATAGGAAGTAGAGAACAAAGCTTTCCTCTTGCCAGCCAGTCAGTTACACTTAAGGTGAAAACACTCTTTCTTCGAACTCACACCCTCCTGTGTTTTGGCGAAAATGCCCCTCCCTTCAAGGTAGGAAATTAATATAGATAGATACCAGTTGTTTGCTCTGTCACTGATTTTGTTTTAATGATAATAAGAAGCAAAATAAAATCTGTCTTCTCTATGTTGCTCCCCAGATTTTTATTTGAGGGAGAAATTTCTTTAGTTCATGAGATCGGAAGTTTGGGGAACCGTGGGTTGGACCATTTACAAGTCCCTTCCTTCCCTGGTTCATGATTCAGAGCATCAGAGCAAAAACTAAAAATGACAAAAACTAGCTTCTGATTCAGTGTTTCTGCAACCAGGTTCTGTTCATCAAGATTGATGATACCTTCCCTTTTTTCTACTTCCTTTGGGTAGGTCAAAGTACCACTGCCAACAGCTAGGAGTGCAGGCCTGGGGTTAGGCCGGAGACCACAGTGTGACAAATGCGAGAATCCAAGGTTCCCTCTGAGGAGTGAGCACCCTGCTCTGTGCTGCCCCTGACGCCCACTTTTAATGCACACCTGCACATGCCTTAGCTCTGCAAACTGTTGCCACGGTAGCAAGGTGAGGGAGAAAGAATAACATCTGAGGACAAAACCTGGCTCCCCACACCACACCTCTCCAAATATCACTACTAAATATTCTAAAGGATTTGAAATTGGGGCTGGGAAGAGTGCTCACTGCACAGACTTGTAGGTAAGTAAAGTGCCTACTGTAGCATGTGAAAGCTACATCAGATCCCGTCCACAGAAAAACCAGGAGCACCTGTCTATACTTATAACCCCAGAACTGAGAAGGTAGAGACAGGAAGATCTTTGGGGTTCACTAACCAGCCAGTCTAGCCAAATTGGAAGGCTCCAGGTTCAATGATAGACCTTGCCTTTAAAAAATAAGATAGCAAGCGATTGAGGAAGATATCCAGTATTGACCTCTGACCTCTACACACACATACATACAGGAATACACACACACACACACACACACACACACACACA
>LOJH01002257.1:0-20307 GCA_001685095.1 Ellobius talpinus | reverse complement strand
CACACACACACACACACACACACACATATATATATATATATATATATATATACTTACACACACAAAAGAAGTAGCAGAGTTCTTTGACACTTCCTGCAACTAGAACCTTCTTGTCCTATATACAAAGACAGAAGGAAACAGCCTGACACTTGTCTGAAGAAAATCTGAAGCCACAGCCTCTTTCACCACCAAGCTGGGCTTCAGCATAAACAAGAAGCAAATTGCCTTCTTTGTAAAGGAAAGAGGAGGAGGAGAAGAAAAGGGGGACACTGTTATGAGACATCCCAGGCAGGGAAGACCTACCTTCCACAATTTCTGGAAGGGAATCCCAGGGGTGCCATGAGCTTTGTCCCAAGAACAGAAACCACAAGGATGGGGAGCCCTCAGTCATGACAGCTGTTGTAAATCTTCCACCTCCAGGAAACCAGCAGTGACCGGAGCCTGGAATGCAGGCTTTGCAAACATACCCAAATACCCTGGCACAGGATATCCTTAGCTACAGGGAAACCACAGAAAACCACACCCGTGTTGGTAATGAGTCCTACCACAAACTTGCCATTCCTTGCCAGGATAGGCCCCAGGCAACTGCCAACCCTCACTCACTCCACTTGAGACTTGTGGGGCATTCTGGGGGCTCAGATGGATTCATGGCCAAACAGAAGCGCTGGGAGGCAAACCGTTCCGGTATTCTTCTCACTGGGTTTAGTCTCTCCTCCAGCAGACAGAGGCAACATGAAGTGGAAATTATATCTTCATTTTCCTCTTTATTGAACCTCAGAGCATCTGTCTGGTCCACTTTGCTCTCCCACGTTCCATGAAATGACCCTGTCTTCTTCACCTACTAAGGCTCCTGCATCTCTGCATCACTTCTTAGTCAAATGTTCTGCTTCCACAGAATTTAGAATCTTTTATGTTCCTTGTGCGCTGGGCTTATTTGTCCAAATCTCAGATTGCAGCCCCCTTTACCTGGATTTCCCAGGAGTCCCAACAGAGCCTTGCTTCTTTGTATGGCAATGTCTGCAGAAAGATTTGAGACATGAAGAAAAACTAGCATGGCAGCAAGGTATTCCAGCCACTAGGAACTTCTCAAAAGCTAGCATACTCTATCACTAAGTTCTGGAACATGGGAGCCACTGCAGCTTCTGGGTAGATTTGAGGCCATGTGACCTGGGTTTATTCCATCCCTGTCAGTAGAAAAAGATATCTTTTCCCTGCAAAAGCTATATGGTTCCTGGGACCCAAAGGTCTTGGAAAGCCGAAGGAAACTCAGACATTAAATGCAGGTTCTGGGGATCCCTTTTGCTCACTATCCAGTCTGGCTTGAATTCTGCCTCCAGCTGAAAATAGACCCCAAAGACAAAGAACATGGCATTCTTATAGTCCTGGCCTGGAATGTGAAGCAACTCTGTTTTCCTCCCAGAGTCTTGTGTTTCCCAATTCTGAAGGTTTATCTCATGGCTAAACCATACGGCTGAAGCCTGGGACAGGTGGATTTTGCTTCCAATATAAAATCTGCGAATTAAATAGCTATCCTAGAATTTTTTGACCATTTCATTATGTTGATTTTTTTACATGTTTTGGCAAACTGCCTCCTCAGCCTCTGTGACTCTGTGACACGGGCTCCAAAGGGACTTAATGGGGAGGCCCCTGTGAGAAAGCCATCCCGAGGTGAGAAAACTGAGCATCCAAGCTGACCAGGCTCTCCCCAGGACACCAGTGACCCAGGCGGTCTATGGCCACGTGCCATACGGAAGCAGCACTAACGACAGAGATGACAGAGTGGCAGCCTTCCTTTCCCTCACAATCCCTTCCCCTCAAGAAAGTAAGAGAGCTGGCCCAGCTCCACTCTGAGGAATGGAGCTGTATTCAGAAGGCCCCAGTCTCCAGTTTGTTACTTTGGGTTTCCATTTCGTCTTCTTTACCCTTTGCGGGAAACCCCGCAGTGCAGAGCATGGGGCGGGTGGGGGCAGTGGTAAGTTGCCTATCAGCCAGTTACTGCACTGGCCACAAGGGGACAATCTGTCCTCTATTCAGTCCGAACACTCTCCCTAAAATCCACTCTGACAGCCACTTTCTCTTACTCAAGGCAGAGCTAACAGGAATCTGTCGAAAATACACAGGAAATGAGCCCTTGAGACTGAAGTGCAATGGAGTTCTGGAGAGGTTATCTAGAGGTTCTAAAGTCACCCTTCCTAATCCTCACACCCAAAAAGTATGAGGGGGGAGGGGAAGAGAGGTAGGGCAGGGGAAAGGAGAGAACAGGAAGAAGGTGGAAAAGCTGAAAATTGATGCTAGGATTGGCAGATACAATTTGCAAATCTCTAACCCAGAGATTGTCCTATTATCCTAAAGAGGAAAAAAGGAGGGCGAAGGAGGAGGAAGAAGGGCAGATAGTCCTATACTTCAAACTGATTGCTTTTTATACTCAATTCAAGCCCCAAATACAACATCTGTGATCCTGAATCCCTGCCAGCCAGGTAGCCCAGGCCCCAGGCCAGAGAAGAGGAACCAACTACTTGGTATTGTTTGTGTGGTAGCTAGCAGGGCCAGTGGTGTACCTAGGGCATTCAATCCTCCGGCCAGCTGTTGGAGTATATATATTATTTTCACCTTGGAGAAGATAGAACAGTTCAAAAAGAGCTACATGCTGTGCTAAGCCATACAGCTAGCAAGTAGCCAGGATGGGATTCACACCCATGTCTGAGCCAAAGTCTCACTTTCTCAGAGTGTTTCTGTGCTTCCTCATTGCAAATAAGCTGAGCACTGTAAGAACTCTTTAGAATGTTAGAAGAACTTGAAGGTGTTCCTTAAACACCAGGCCCCAACAATGCCAGTTCAACCTGCCTTCACTATACATGAACTCCAGACAAGTACTCCTTGAGTCAATTATATTTACTGTACATACCACAACAGTTTGGGATTTAAAAGGCTTCCAGCTCCCAAAAACCTTCACAGGATTTATGTGAATTCCAACTTGATTTCAACCTTTTTTTTAACCATTGTTTTCTCTGTGTTCAACAATAAGCGTGCTATTTATCTGGGGTTTCCCAAGTACTGTCCTGAATCCAGAGCCATAATCACCCATTTGTCCTTTACAAATGGCTTCTTACTTGCTCTTTATGTCTGTATCATAAATGCTCTTGGCCTGGTGGCATTAAGGAAATGATTAGATTTAAGGCCTGTGAAATGACCCACCCCTTTACCCCCTGCCCCAACTTGACCCCACCAGTTTAAGGGTTCACTTTGGTCCCAAATGCTCTTCAGAGTGGAGATTCCTCTAGATGTCGCTGTTGGGACTTTCCCGAGTGCTCTCCAAGGGAGCTGAAACTAAAATATACAGGACTCTCTGATTCTTCAAAGATTAAAATATTTCCAAGAAGTCTTTATACTTCCCTAAAAGTATCAGAAAGCCTCGAACAATTGTTTACAGAATCTAGAAAGTCTACTCTGACAAGCAATTGCATGGGTTTCATTTTAATGGCATCTCATTAGCCAGTCCTCTCTACCGTGCAGTGCCACTGAGCTGTGCCAAGGTAACAACAGACAAGAAGAGAGGGACCTCACATTTGCAGTGTCTCTGAAAGCCATGTGCTGGGTAGGTTGCCATTTGTAATCTTGATGTGTGTCACATCAGCCCCAGATCTGTGTTGTTACTGTCCTAACTTTGCTGGTACCGCAGCTGAAATCTGGGAGAGGGAAAGAAGGATCCAAAGCTTTCAGTGGAATCACATGTTCTCTGAGAAGCACTATCTGCCTGGTCCCGACAGGAGAGGCTCTGCAGAGCATAAGCTGAGTATCACTTAGATCACATATCATCTGACTAGAAAGCCCAGTTACCCTGACCTTTGACTTGACCCAGTTCTGAACACAGACTAGAAGTTCTCTTCTGCCATCCTCCCACACTGCAGGATCAGGAAGGCTCCAGGGCTGTTTTCCCAGCCCCTCCCTCCAGCTGTGTCTGAGACTTCAGCTGCAGTGTGTGAAATGAGTACAGACTTTAACAGCCCCTGCTCCACAGGAAGACAGAGCCCAGCAGTAGGAGTGAGGACAGCAAGTGTTCTGAGCCCCACGCTGGCGCTCTTTCACCTGCTGTGAGGTCCCCAAACTCCGCATCTCTGGGCTGAATCTTCTCACTCATAGAATCCATCATCTCCATTCTCTTGGCCCTTTGGACAGCGTTATAAAATTTCCAGGAAAGGGTCTAGTTTGAAGTTCGCCACAATCCTTACCATCCAGTGCACTGTCAATTCAACTACCTTCAGCCATTTCCATCTGTACCCCCTTCTCTCCCCTCCTCTCTGGGAAAGGAGACACTGGAGTATCATTGACATACCTTTCTCTCCAGTTTTCCAAAGCAAAAGATTAGTCCATCATCCCTCTAGACATCAGAGCTTGTCAACAAAACACAAAGCACCAACTCCATCTATCTGAAAGCTTTGATTCTCAAAGACATTTATATAGTCCCCAATGATCTGAAGAGAGATTGGCCAGCCAAAGAATCTGGTGTTTTAGACTCATGTCCTGCCTCTGTTACTAACTCACTCTGTGACCTAGGTCTAGCCTGCAATGGGGGCAACACTGGGAGCCTGGAAGGGATGTGCTTGCCAAGTTTGGACAGGGGCTCTTGAAGGCAGCTTCTGTTTCAAAAACCGTACGAAATTCTTACAGAAGAAGAATGTTCATAACTTAGATTGCCACCGAGGTGAATTTTTTCTCTTCTGTCCCCTGGGGCTCTGAAAATCTGAACATGTGCATACAAGGTCTTCTATCTGCAGCAGGCACATAAAAGCAAAAAAAATGGAGCCAGAACTGACTTCCTGGCCCCAGTTTCCAGCCCCCCGCCACCCCACATCAGTACCAGCACTGCAGAGATACATCAGGTCTGTCTGTTAGAATCATCTAGAGAGGCATTTCCAGATCTCAGTCTACAGTGCTCTCCATCTAGATAGGAACATAAAATCGAAAAGAGAAACTCCCAGAATCCCAACACCCAACCCATCAATTTAGCCTCCACGTCCAGATAGTTCTCATATTCCATTTCTCAAACTAAGCTGCTCGAGACTCATATTCACGGGGAAAGCAGGGAACAGAGATTCACAGTCTTGGCACCCAATCCTCAAAGCTCTGGGGCCCCTGCAGGGTTCCTGCTGCATGGAGTCCCCTCTAGAAGTCTTCGTATCCACAGTAGAGATTTGAGCTACATGGCTGGTCCCCGACACACAACACTGTGTAGATCATGACAAGAGTCCTGTGACTTCCAAAGCAACCCACCCTGTCCTCGATCAGGCCTGACTTGGGTTATAACTTAGGGTGTGCTTGGTGTAGGTCTGTCCACCGCTATGTGTGAGAAAGCACATCAGAAGGGTGTTAGTCACTGGCTGTGGGCTTTTTAATACTTCATAAACCACCGAGATCTTTGGCGTTTGGGCCTCACCAAGCATCTGTTACCCTACTTCTCTGACAATATGTCCAGGTGTGAAAGAACAGACATGTTGCCTCTGAGGTCTTCCTAAGCTCAACACTGTGACTCTCTTGATAACCAGCTCCCTCCTTGAACCAGCTCCAGCAAGTCCATTCTTAGAAGGAGAAGCCCATGTTTCTCCTTTAGCATGAATTGATTCTTTAAGAAAAGTTTAAAAATGCCTGCCATTTGACTTCAGGAAATGCAAAATAAGATTGCTTTTTTCCATCGTTGGGTTTCTCAGAATTACAGCTGAGGTTACCCCACTATACACATGAAGACCAAAGGGGGGAAAAACAAAAAAAACCCTGCATGTGTGAAAGGCAAACCTGGGCTTGTACTTCTGCCACCATCCATTTGTAGATGCTCAGCTCTTGCAAATGTCACCACAAGCCACCTGATGCAAAGGGGCCTTTGGACAAGAGAGATAGAGCCTGTATTTTATGTGACATCCTGACTATAGTCAAGGGCATTAGTCCTTCTTTCCCGACTAACTGCTGGGACCTGTGAGAGTGGGATCAGTGTTCCTCCTGTGGGGGTGGGGGAAGGAGTCAAGGATCTCTGCTCACCACACCAATGTTCCAAGTACTGACTGAGTTGGTACCTACCGAAGGAGGTAAGAAATGACCCCAGCAGCAAATGTTTATGAAGCATCTTCTTGGCTGAACAGTAGGACAGACTAAACAGCAGTCTTTGCCAGGGTGTGTTTCAAAGGACTTAATGGAGGAAAGGATTCCAGGGGCAGGAACAGGAGGTCTTCAGGCAGAAGCATATCTATGTGGTTGTTTGGGGGACCAGCAAGCCTCCAAACTCCAATAGGTGGGGAAAAAAGTCTGTTTGGACATTAGAGTCTCATTGGCTGAGTTTTAATCTCCACCCTACCAGCAACTAGCTGTGTGGCTGAGAATAAGCAAGTTAACCTATAAAGCCCAGAGTTTCTTATACCCATGATGGAAACAACTATAAACTGTCTTTCACAGGACAGTTGTGAAAATAAAATGAATCATGACTGTAACGTGTTCAGCAAAGTACCACAAAAAAGTAGTCAACATTAGCTATAATGCTGGCAGTGATGGTGACCTTGTTTACTATTGAGACTCAGAGTAAAAGGGGCTGAGGAATGGTACAGGCTGCAACTAGAGAGACAGGGAGGAGCCAGAACCCAAGAAGTCATGAATACCACTTGTGGGAGCTGTAGGTACCAGAAATCAGAGAGTGGTTACCAGCAAAAAGAACGAGATTTGCATCTCTGTTTCCTTCTGGTTGATGTTCTACAGTCTCCAAGATGACAGTGGACAACAAGGAGTCTACTGTAGTCACAATCTATTAAAATATCACACTTTGGGATCGGGGTTCTGATTATACGCACCCATGTTTGTGTGCAGGGCAGCAGCAGGATTCACAAGAACACTGCTTAGATGATGAGCGTGGGATAAGGTCCAGAGAATGAATGCTGGCTGTCAGACCTTGATGAGCCAGATGTCCTGTAGGTCAGGAGCAGACGGGGATGGGTACTGTCCCCACTTCTGCTGGGGCTTCCTCTTGTAGTGAACTTGCTCGGACAGCAGAGGGAAGTCTTCACTCAACTTTGAACCCCTCTCAGGTTCTAGGGATTTTCTCAAATCTGGGCAGAGAAAGCAAGGGGATAGGTGGGGGTGCTCATACAATTCAGAGACAGAATAAGAAAGCACAGCAGGGCACAGGCCCTAGAGCATGAGCTTATTTTATGCTTGTTAGTCTCTAATGGCTGGACTGAATGGTTATCTCTGGTGACATCATCAAAAAGACATCAGCATTAGTTTACAGACAGGGGAGCCAGGGCCCAAAGAAGAGAAGAGATTTGTTCAAAATAAATTGAATTCATGAGTCATTACAGGAAATGTATAACTTGGTTCTTATCATACAAAAAGAAAGAGCTATCATCCTTAGTGAAGACATTAAAAATACTTATATTTCTCAGATGCTGTAATGACACAAATCCTGTGTTTGCCTCTAGCAAAGAAGCCCCAGATGGGAGGTTTCCTGTAAGATGCCATTAATGCTCTGTCCTCTTAAAATTGAGTGGGATGTTTTTATCTTTGTTGTCTAGCAGGGTGGCCTAAAGAATTCCATCTTCTAGAATGAGACAGATGTAGGGAATCCTCACATTTCCACCTGTTTACTTAGACTTAAGTAGGTCCTTGAGTGTCTTCATAAAAGTTGATCCTGGCTTAGTCTGAGATCCAGATTAGCTGATGCAGGTAAAAGCCATGAGCCTAGTGACCACACAGCAGACTGGGTAGCAATAGCTCCATCAGTGTTGCTGTTGGGAAGACCAGTGTTTGGGCTGAAGGACATGAGATTCCCAGCCTCCCTCCACCTATTAGAGGTACTCAGTAACACCTTTCATGAGGGCTGTCAGAAATGGTGCCCAGTACACTATGGCAACTTGGATTATATCTGTTTAATTTCCATAATCTTCTATAACAACCTAAGTAGCAGTAATAAATAAGAAATAAACTCCAGAAATGTGAAAATCTTAAGCCTTTTGACAGAAAAATGAAAACCAAAGTTTGGAGTTGCTTTAATTTAATCCCACAAACAGGGTAGTAAATGGCCGTCTCCGAGGGTCACAGCAAATGATCTGGTTGTTTTCAGTCCCCAGAGAAGCACAAGGTGATTCATACCTGATCTTGTTTGTAGGAAACTGCTCGGAAGACCTCTTATGTACCCTGAAAAGAACTCCTTTCAAGAAGTCATGGGCCTACCTTCGAGGTCAGTAACCAAAGACAGAAAAATCTAACCCTGTAAAGGCCATGCCCTGTGCCAATTTCTGCTCCAGAAGACCCAGTTAAGAGTCCTCTAGCTAAACCTGACCCATGAGTGTGCTCTTAGCTAACATCATACTTCTCATAAATTGAATTTGAATGTCTTAGAGGAAAAAGATGAGATTATTTCTCTCCAAAGATACAAGATTCTTCTTTCCTTATCCCCATTTGCTGAAAAAAAAAAGTTTAGTTGTAGGTTTTAGAAATGGCACAATTCAGTGGCACAATTTAAATAAATAAATAAATAACCATGAGCTTGGAGGAAGCCGTGTTAGGGGTTGTATAGTGAGTGGATATAGCCACAGACAGATGGACAGACGTTCAAAAGCTCCCTCAGCAGGTGGGAACCACTGCATCACCCATTTGTGCTTCCTACCTGGCCTTTGAAGACACTTTTGTCCCTCACCTCTATCACCTTTCCCTTCTCCCAATACCCCACTGCTGTGCACTTGTCTTCTCATTTGGGCCAAGTCTTTTCCCCAGTGTAAAGAAAGAACAACCTCCATCTCTACCTTTTCCCAGTTCTTCTCAGGGGAACTACAAAATTTTCTGGTCCTCAGACTGACAGCTTAATGAACTCCTTAGAACAGGGCCTGTTTGCATATTGTGGTATCCTTCAGGTGAGATTCCCTTGTAAATGAACAAGAGACACTTAGAGCATGAAAGAATGAACTATGGAAGAGATGGCCAAGATTTTCTGAACAGCTGTTTTGCAGTTAGATTGGTTCACGCCTTTCAGTTGAATTGCAGCAAGGTTAAAGAGAAAGCGTTGAATCAACTTAAACTACCACACCAGCTTCCCAGGTCTGGATGCACCTTTACCAGTCAGTGCTAATTTTCATTTGTTAGAACTCAGAGAATTGGCTTTCACACAAACATTTTAGCTTAAAGTCTATGTTGATTCTCTGTCTTTCTAACAGTCTTAGGTGGCAGGCCTATCACTGTGTACGTGAAAAGCCCGTGCAAGGATACTTGACTGCCCTTTAAGGAAAGGATACATTCAAAACTTCAGACCAAGTTAAAAGGTGTATCTTATTTTTTATTAGCATATGTCAATAGCCTGCAATAACGGATTTCATTGTTGACAGTTTCATGCATGCACAAAACATACTTTGATTTTATCTTACACGCAAAAGTTAACAGGTTTTCCTGGGCCACTCAGTACTGGAACTGAACAATATTGAGTGTCACAACTCTGACATCACCTTTAATGCCTATCAAACCAATAGTCAACACTAAACACTCATTCATGACAAATGACACAATAGCATAGACCTTGTTGCAAACTGCAGTCCAGGTAAGCAAGGTCTAAAAGAGAGAACAGGGAAGTGACTTTGGGGTAAAGTGTAAGCATGAGACTTGTAAGCATGAGAATCTGGGCTGGAGTATTGGAACCTTCTTTATAAAGCCAAGCATGGTTCCTCATGTTTACAATGCCAGGACTGCTAAGGCAAGGACAAGGGATCCCTGGGGCGCATTGATCCCTGACCAGCCTAATCTATTTGGCAAGATTCTGGCCAATGAAAGTCTCTGTGTCAAAAACAGCCAAGTCATTGGGCTAGAGAGACAGCTCAGCAGTTAAGAGCTCTTGCTGCTCTTCTAGAAGAGCCAAGTTCGGTTCCCAGCATTCACATCAGGTGTCTCAAAACTGCCTGTTTTGAGTTCCATCTCCAGAGAATCTTATGCCCACCTCTGGCCTCCAAAAGCGCGCGCGCACACACACACACACACTGCATATACTCATATACAAATAAATCTTTAGGGAAAAAAAAACAAGATACATAGTGTGTTAAGACTGATACCCAAGGTTGTCCTCTGGGCTAAATACACACTTGTACATGTGTGTACCTGCACCTAAACACATTCATGGATCTAATACAATCAAACATATACATATACACATAGACACTGAAAAAAAGTAAAAAGAAAATATCAACAATAATATGTGATAGAAAATAATTAAAACCACCTGTAGGTGCTGCCTTCCTTTAGGAAACCCTCCTGCTAGGTGGTCTTTCCTTTTCCTGCACAGTGCTGTATGTGATGCAGCCCTCTAGCTATGAGCATTAAACAAAAAAACCGACAGGTGGTGTTCTTTCTGTGCCTTCCTAAATAGAAACAATGAGCTATGGAAGAATATTCTAGAAAGAGTATTTCAGAAGATGTTAAATGTGTGGTATAGTGGGCAGTGTTCTAGACAACAGGGTTGCTGAGTGGGAACCTTGAAAACAGCTTTCCAGCCTATACCTAACGCATTCTGCTTCTACCGTTCCAGTGTCAAAACAGCTCAACAGTACCAAACTGTCATGGAACCAAGACGGCCACATTCATGGAGTCGGATACCAGGATGGGAGCCTGGTAGTCCAGTTCCCAGGCTGGTACTTCATTATTTGTCAACTGCAATTCTTCGTGCAATGTTCCAATCATTCTGTGGACCTGACATTGCAGCTTCTCATCAATACCAAGGTCAAGAAACAGGCACTGGTAACAGTGTGCAAGTCTGGAATTCAAACCAAGAACATCTACCAGAATCTCTCTCAGTTCTTGCTGTATTACTTACAGGTCAACTCCACCATATCAGTCATAGTGGATAATTTCCAGTACGTGGATACAAACACTTTTCCTCTTGAAAATGTGCTGTCCATCTTCTTATATAGTGCTTCAGACTGAATAGTCGCTCTTGGCCTTTAGGTAGAAAAACTCTGTCTGCCAAACAGCACTTCATCTGTCCAAATGTGGGCAACAAGAGAATGTTAGTGCAACTGAAACTAAGTGTATGAATTGGTGTACTCTCCTTCTGTCCTTTGGAAATACACAGCCTTGAAACGTGAAGTCTCTTTCAGACGGAGAGCAAGGAAGGGACAAGGGTGTGGACAGACACTCACATGGGCACTAGAAAAAGCCGAGTAGCCCCAGTCTAACCACTAATTCATTGTTTGATCTTGAATCTTTTTCCTCTCCATGAAACTCAGGGTCTGAATCTGAAAAGCTAGGAGGTGGATTTGTGTCTCCCCAGTGTTTCCTTCATCTCAGAAGATGAAACTTGTGAGCTTCCAGACAGAGTTCTGGAAGGTCCCAAACAGAGACAGGCCCCACATGTCACGATGAAACTGATACCACCAGGATCATCTGTCTGCTCATCATCTCAGCAGGTCCCAGGGACTTCCATGCTGCCTTGTACAATGATACTCTATGAGCTTGGAATGCCAAGGTGATGCTGTGTCTTACCTAGGGAGGACCTGCTGACATCTCCTGGCATGTGCATGTAGCATTCCCTACTTCAAACACCTCTTAGTCCATTTTTCCTGTGGCTTTTAAGTCCCCGAGAAAGTTGTTGACAGACAATGAGGACTGTGAAAGGGGGGGTCCTTCAGGACAACAAACAGTAAGAGCCTCTCCTGACCTGAGAGGCCACTCAGTTCCCCGGTATGGTCAGGCTTAAGATTTCTGCACCATTGTGGGGGACAGACTTTGAAAAATCATTTGAGTTGATGTGGGAGCCCCTAGGAGGTACACTTTAGCAAAGAAAGCAAGTCCTGCCTGTCCTGTATGAAAGGACAGAGTAAAATACGCATTTCTCTGAAATAAAAGAGGAGAAAGTTTTTAACAGAAAGCCTAGGAAAGATTTAAAAGGATAAGAAGAAAACTCAGCTGTTTGATGTGTGAGTGGAAGGAACATAAGAAAACAAAACAGAAAGGAAGGCTACCTACAAACCTCCTCTTTGCTCCCCTCTACAGTTATTGGAAAAGGAATTGCATTGTACAGATCAAAAAGAATCAAGTGTTGTGGACACAGTGCTGGAGAATAAGGGGACCTGCAGTGTCTGTGCTGGACTCAAATGTGGGGCAAGTGAATCTTAGGTTAAGTCAACTAGAAAGAAACTTGTAGAAAAAGCACATGTAACCTATGTAAGAACTAAACAAATGTTCTACCCTCTCAGATTCTGAGTCAAGAAAGATTCCATTTTGTTTTTCATAGACCATCCTCTGGGCAGAGGTACCTGACCTTTGCACTATGGTTTGATCTGTTTCTAATTGTAGTCTCTCTAAAGGTTCAGAAAGGAGGGTACTTCAACTAAAAGAAAAAGTGAAATATAGCAAAATGAAAATAAATAGTAGATAATAATTTTTGATAAGTCAACTGGAATGGAAATAGGGGGTGTGCAATCCAGGGATTGTAATACTTTTGAGGGGACTGCCTGGCACATCTGTAATGATTATATTTTTCACTGATATGAAAAAGTACCTGCTAGACACAACTGAAGAGAAAGATTATTTTGTCTTACACTTTAGGAGAGGACATACCCCTCAGTCGGAAGACATGGCAGCAGGAGTGTGGGGAGCTGGTCATATTGGATCCACAGTCAGGAAGTAGAGAGAGATGGACACCAGTACCCACTGCATGTCCTCCTTTTCTCGGTTTATTCAGTCTGGGACTCTGCAGGGTACCGCTGCCCACACTCAGCATGGGTCTCCAATCCCTAGTTGAATCTCTCTAGAGACATTCCAACAGAAACAACCAGATGTGTGTCTCCTGAGAGACTTCAAACCCTGTCAGCTTGACAATTATTGCCAACACGCATATGTAAGTGAGCATGCTTTTCTTTCTTTCTTTATCTTTTTTGGTCTTTTTTGTTTTGTTTTGTTTTGGCTTTTTTTCTTGTGTTTCGAGACAAGGTTTCTCTGAAGCTTTGGAGCCTATCTTGGAACTAGCTCTTGTAGACCAGGCTGGCCTCGAACTCACAGAGATCCGCCTGCCTCTGCCTCCTGAGTGCTGGGATTAAAGCCAGTGAGCACATTTTTCTAACTGGATACTTAAGCTACCTAATACATATGCTTATTTAATAAAAATTTAGTGATTTTCCACACTATGCACTCATATGCTCCTCTTACACTCTACCCACAGCATGTACACACACAGACACACACACACACACACACACACAGACACACACACACACACCCAGCCTCATCGCACCCTCGAGGAATGGCTCCCAGCCTCCTGACTCCTGCTCTGCTGTTCTCACCGTGCTTTATTGGGCCTCCTGTAGCCTTGGTGAAGTTTCAGGTCATATCTTTCCAGCCCTGCATCCAGAGAATCCTCCATCCCCCTTCTCTACCCCAGCCATCTCCATCTTCTCTAGATTGGTCCACGACCAAGTCCCAGAAGATGGTTGGAGCTGTTAAACTTAAACCGTAGATGTTTGTGATCAAGCCAATATCATTTCTTGATTGAAATAATAAAGCTTATTGTTTAATTTGTACCTATTCACATGTATAGGGTACATGCAAGTGTACATGTATGTTCGTATACACACATATATGTTTGCGTATGCTTTTCCAGTCATGTTTTGCATAACATCTGCTTAGCATGGTTAGGAGGAGGAAGCCTGACCCTTGTTTGAGAATTGCAAAGCTTGTATATGATTATATATTTATTTTTAATTAAGAAGAGAAGTGAAAATAATATTTCTCCTAGGCTTCATCAGCTTATTTAATAATTATTAATATTTCACCATATTTACATCTGCTTCTTTGAAAATAAAAAAATGCAGCTAGAGCTTAGCCCTACTCTCCCATCCCCCACGCTCTCTCAAGGGAGTCATAACTGCTGTCTAGAAGTCTGTGCCTGCCTTTCATTTACATAAATTTACATTTATTTTCTAATAAGGATATATAGTACAATTTTGTGTGCTTATAAATTTTTTAGTAAAAGATATACTTTATGTAACATTTTGTGACTTGTATTTTTTCATGCAACAGTAAAATTTTGAGGTTTACCCTGACTGACACACATAAATCTAGTTCATTCACTTAAATGTGAGATATTTATTTCATTGTTTCAATATACCTTTGCCCATTCTCATAAGGAAAACATTTAATTCACTTCCAAGGCTTCACTATTTATTTCAGTGTGTGTGTGTGTGTGTGTGTGTGTGTGTGTGTGTGTAGCTCCCACCTCTCACTCTCATACAAAGGAAAATGGTGGTTCCCCATAGCTGCTAGTCCACCTTGGCTAGGAGGACATAAACACCCTAGAGAAGTGGATCTCAGTCCTGGGAATCTGAAATGCCCCTTCCATCTCATGAGAACTGCCCTTGTCTGTAAACGCATTCAGCACTCCTGTCCTGCACAGCAGCATGTGCAAGGCAGCAGCGTGTGCAAGGCAGCAGCGTGTGCAAGGCAGCAGCATGTGAGCCATCATGGTGGAGTGCGTTTACACTCTACCTTTCCGAGGCAGCCTGGGTCTTTTCTGGATTCCAGTCTTTTTCTGAGAAGTACCAGCGTGCATAAGGATAAAGAAAAGTCCCAGAAAGAGGTCCTTCTCCAAGACCAACTAGATTCCTGGTGTCTGGTCCAAGTCACTTTTTCCTCATCTTCCCCAGTATCTCATGGGGTGACAATCCACTTTTCTGTCTTTGAGTCATCTTTCTCCAAGCTCTTGTAAAAAATACATCCCTAACTTGCTTTTATCACTAAATCCAGTCACGTGCCTTCAGTAGTCGTTGAAGTCTACCCATGGTCCTCTCCTGAGACTGACATGCACGAGCCAGTACAGTGCTTTTTCCAGAACTGATCTTTCCAAACCAGAAGAAATATCTCACATTGCAAGCTAGGACCAAGATTAAAAAACAAGCAAACAACAAAATAACCCTTGTATTTACCATCTTGACTGTATGATAATCTCATTAGTCACACACTATGTTTTGTAAACCACTATTATAATAAGCAATTCAGATGTTTCAAAGCTAAAATATACTTCCCTCACTCCAGAGGAGCAAGGACTCCAATGCGATTGAGTCCGGGACAGGCAGGACTTGGGAATGTTTGCCCCCTCAATCAGCAAGCACAGCTGTGGAGAGGCACTTGGATTTACTCTACATCTGTAGTGGCAGAAGTTCCAGTGTTCAGTTACTAGCAAAGTATATCATGGGGAGACTGGATAAAGCAAGGAGAACATCCATTCTGATAATGCAGTGCTGTCCACAGCAGTGCAGCAACTTCCTGGTTGCGTTGGTGTCCAGGTCATGATAGTGTTATGGCTCTAGAAGGGCCAGGCTCCCTGTTGTGGATTATTGAGGAGGTGACTGCTGCTGTGGCATCTCACGTCCTGGGAGCGGCTGTAAAGTTGTCCCTGTAAAGGCCCATTCTGCTTTGTCAGTCCGTCTCAAGCACTGTGATCAATCCCTTCTTAGCCTTGGTCATGTCGCTAGGATGAAGTCTGTTCCCTCCCACGATTCCTTTGGGAACACTCTCAATATGTTCAAGCTGGCTGCACTCAGCCACTGTCCTCTTCCTGGTGGTCTTTCCTACCCAGTCAGCATCTGACCATTCCTCCTGTATCTCATTCCAACCACCGTCAACTCAATCACACTTCTCAAAATCCTTCCCAACTCATATCCTTGGCGGTCCTTACAAGCCCTTCCCCAGACAGCTTTTGTAAGGAGCATAGTTGTGTCATTCATCCAGCTCTTCCTGGTTGGCCATTTTCCATACCTGTGTTCAAACCAGCCTTAGGAGTAGACAGCTTTACCCCTGTGCTCCCGATAATGACAGAGTCCAAGCCACTGCGTGCATGGTCAACATCTCTCAGCCAGCAGAGGGTAGAGTTTATTGCAGGAGTCACGCAGATCTCTCCTTTATACCTGCCCCTCCTCCTGTTGCCTTTGCACAAATCACTTTTAACTCCTTCCCATCTTCCCATTCCTCTAGCCTTCCATATTTTCCCAGTCACCAGGTGTTGATTTCTTCATTCACATGGAAGCTTACTTTCCATTTTCCTTTTCAATGCTCTCTTCCATTTCCATGTTTCTTCCTGCGGGCGCCTTCTGGTTCTCCTGCTGCTCTCCCAACCCCAGTGACTGCACTCTTCTTTGCATCCCTTGGTCATGTCTACAGCCATCCCCACTGACTTCCAATCCCAGAATGCACTAGGGCTGCACAGTCAGACTATTTATTGAATATTTAGAAATGAATATTGAAGAAAGTCATTTAAAGTCAAAGTCCATTTTATGGAAAGGACATTGCAGAAGACTTCCTGTTTCCATCTCAACACTTAAAAATAACCCAAAACATAGAGATGTAACTTGAGTGCACTATGTGCTATCTTTCTTATGAAAGATTTTCAACACTCCAGGGAGGCCCTTTAAATAAAGATGACGTATACAGAAGATAGCATCCCTCTGTGCTTTCCAGGAATTGGAAACCGGGAAAGACCCTCCTTCCTTGCCTTACTGGATGGCTCTTCTAGGCAAACTGTAGTGTATGTGCTGTGGAATGATGCACTCCCCTCTTCTTACTCTGAGTATGGTTTGCTGCTTTTATAATATTGATATCAGAAATAATTAGTGAGGGGACTAACTTTAGGGAGTTTTTATTAACTTTTGGTGTACCTCTGAATCAAACAAAAGTTGTGGGTTTTTTTGATCCTAAAATCTCAGACTCCATACAAGAGCAATAATTGTATTACTTATGTAATTATATAAATCTATATATAACCATATAAAATATAGTTATATTAAATTATAATTTCTAAGGTTAGACTCTAAGCATCAGAATTATTTTACTTTCCCAAATTTTAAAACAAATTTAAAAGTTAATAGTTTTGGAGGATGGGAGTAAAGAGAGTTATAGGGAGTGGGTTAATCAAAACTAAGGATGTGGGTAAAAGCCTTTGGAGACCTGCTCCATATTTGTAAAATAATTACAAAATATAATTTTAAAGGCTATTGAACAGAGATACCCTGTATGGGTGGACAATGCTGCTCCCAGAAGACACGAATTAACACATAAAAATCTCAGTGCTTGGCATGAGACACCTCTTTATGAATTATTGGTCAGGGAGGCCCCAGCACTCTCCAAAACAACACAGTCTCTTGTCATTGCTCTTAGTTTTCCATCATAACTAAATGATAAGATCCAATGAAGACACCATACTCTCTGGCTGCAAAATACAGAGGAATCAACTTCAAATTAGCCAGGAAACTTCCTCCACACTAGCTAGCTTTCATAGCGCCAAAAGGTGCAGTATTTACCAATGAAGAGAAAAGACGTCGGCAATCTTATCTAGTTCTGGACCCTGCAAACTATAATACTTGCCTACTAGACAAGATGTGCCCACTGGTGCAATGGTGGTATGACTGTCATTGGTGTAACAAACTGTCTTCTGGTTGATTTTGAGTTCTGCTCCCCAGGATAGTGTAAGTCCTGGTCTCTGGCCTCCATCTATGGAGGCCCCGCCCCTATGGCAGCCAAATCTTGACCCCACCACAGAGGAGTGTCAAAGCAGCCCACCAAGCCTTGACCCCTCCCCCGGAGGAGGGACAAGGCAGCCTGCCAAACCTTGACCTCTCCTCCAGTCTATTTAAACTGCTCCTTGGAGAGTCCCTTCGTGGTCTCCCCCCTCCACACCAGATAGAACTCATGCCTGTTGCTATAAACATAGTCAAAAGTCCATGGCTGGGAGATCTTTGGCCCTAAGGAGGATCCCACTGTTGTTAATTGGCTGAATGATCAATTTGCAAACTACTCTCTAAATATTTATGTTTATACCCATAATTCTGTGCTACACTCAACCGGTCAGAGAAACTGCTTTTTGCAGTGGGCACCAGTCATAACCAGTCTGCAATAAGTGACTATGAGAGCTCAGCCCTATATGGGACAATTATAAACTCTCACCAGTACTCAGCAAAAGAGGAGGCAGAAAAACCGTAAGAGCTAGAGGATGGCGGGGGAATGCTGTGGAATACCGTCTTCTAGATACAACATGGCCATCGTGCTTATGAACTCACAGAAACCATGCTTAGTGCTTAAAACCTGCACAGATCAAGCCAATCAAATTACCAACATGATGGGGCAGGGACTCACAAGGTCATACTCATAGCTGAAGATATGTTGTCCATTGATGGAGAAATAAGAATCATTTTTCTTTGGGGAGAGTAGCCACTAGGAGGTCACCCATGTGTCACTGTGTAGCCCCCAAGCCCATGTGCACACATATGTCACTCTCTGGACTGGGCAAGATATTACAAAGAAAACCAGATAGAGTTACAGACATAAACGGACAAGAAGATGGAGAGAGAAAGAGAGGAGGAGGACATGAAATTGGGTTGGGGAGAGTTGGAAAGGGAATCAGGAACCATCAGAATGTGTTTGACTCATGTATGGAATTTTCAAAGAACAGATAGAACATCATTTCAAAAAAGAGTCAATGGACTTGGAGGACACAAAGTTGGGTGGATTAGAGAAGGGAATTAATCTGGAATGAGTTGAAAAAGAGGCTAAATATGATGAAGACATGGCTCTACAAAATTCTCAAAAATAATAAAAATTTTAATTAAAAAAATCTGCATGGAATAGCTGCAGTGTGTGGTGTCTTGTGCCACGTGTGTTTTGTTCTATCTGTTGCATGTTTCAGGAATGAAGGTGAAACAGTGAAGAAGTGGAGCTATTGTACGCACTCCAGGTGTCCAGACCTGGAAAGAAACAACTGCGCTATTTAAACCCTTCCCACTCCTCTTCCTGACTCCAGTACCTGAGTACAAACTCATTTCTTGGGGGGAATATTGGCAATTAATAACTAGGGAGCACCATTTTCCTTTGTGGGTGTAGCTGCGGATAGATTGCACGTGAACATTCAGACAAAACTAATTGAATTCAATGGGTCGTTAAAACAAGAAGAGATAAAGGTGGGTGGAGCATAATATGAACCAGATACATTGTATTTATTCTGCAACTGACAAAGAATAAATAAGAACATTTTAAATTAAAAACATAAATGTGTGCTAAATTAAATAAAATATTAAAGTTAGTGGTTCAAATTTTTACCATTCAAATTATGTCCTGGTATCTGGCATTGCCAGACTTGTATAAAATGTAGCATCTCTTATAGAGATGAAACAGAATGTGGAATTTTGTTAAGGATCGTGGGCTATCCCCAAATACCAAGATGTCTGGAGAACACTGACTTCCTTAGTAAAGAAAATTAATTAGAATCCACTGTGTCCCCTATTCTATCTGCCTTTCGAAAATAGTCTCCCTTCCCTTTGTGCATCTAGGCAAATGTGAGAGTTTAAACTTTAGAGAACACATCACGGAGACAATGTTATGTTACTATTCATTGATAATTGTCATCAGCTTTTAAACCTTGCATTTTAGCCTGATTTCTCCATTGAGACTCTTGGGGAGGAGCTGGAGCTAGGAGTCTGGCCATTGTGCTGAAAGCTTTGGCCACCATCCAGAGGAATCAGGGAAGGTTGTACTTTCCCTGAGGCAGAGAAAGGAGAGAAGACACATAGTGGCTAGTGGGAAAGATAGTCCTTACAGTCTCAGCACACTCAAGGGTGAGTCCTGATTCAAGCGATTGCTAGCTTTCTGACCTTGCCAAGTCTCAAAGAGACCTCATTCCTCTGCTTTAAAATGAGAAGAATCCTTCCCCAATATATACAGAAGAACATGTATACTAAGCTTGAACAATATGCCACTGGAGCGTGTGTTTGTGGATGCTGTCTCTGAAATATGTTAGCTTGTGGAGAGCAGAGCAAAAGAAAATGAGTCAACTCAGGTTTGAAAGAAATAGAGGTTTATTATGCACACATAAAGATGTTTCGTTCTGCATCTGGAGAAAATAGCCACTGGCTCAGCGAAGATCTTCATGACGCAAACACTCAAAGGGCGAGTCTTTCCACAATACCCACAAAACAGAGAGCTCCTCCTATGGAGGCAGAGCACCCCAGGCTCCGTAATAACAACACACCAATTGTATTCATTTAAGCACTGCCTGGCCCATTATATCTAGCCTCTTCTTAGCTACATGCTTTACTCTATTCTTTTTCAAGCTTTCTCAGGCTTTTGTGGATGCAGTTATCCACGTTGGGCAGCCATTCTGTAGTGATAAAGGGGAGCAGGCCTGCTTTTTGTCCCACCCGGCTCCCGCGCTGCTAGCTTATACCCCGAAATAATTACACGGAAACTGTATTCGTTTATGCACTGCCTGGCCCATTATATCTAGCCTCTTCTTGGCTACCTCTCACATCTTGC
>LOJH01002256.1:21645-40119 GCA_001685095.1 Ellobius talpinus | reverse complement strand
AGAGCAAGTTCCAGGACAGGCTCCAAAGCTACAGAGAAACCCTGTCTCGAAAACTAAAACAACAACAAAAAACCACGTCTTGAGTAAATTTTCCAGCCAGCTTCTGGGACCTGCCTGCTGTATTCCCTGCCCCCAGCATCAAATTTAATGGTGAATGCTGTGGGTTCTTCACCTTCTGATTCCGTTCTCCTGTAGGAATCCCTTACAGCATTTGTGTGTCCGGGCTAGCCTCCCGCCCTGACTCCACACACTTCTGCAGACCTCTCCAGCGAGGGCAGGAGAAAGGACAGAGCTAACAAGGCCAGAGCCTGCCAGGGGCTGAGCAATCCAAATACAACCTTCCAGACAGGGAGGCCTCTGCTGCTGCCCCGACATGCTCACCTCCTCCTCTGCCTCTGCCCAAGCTCATCTGGCTTGGACCCAGCCCTGCATTTTTAACACAAATCTGACCATATTTCCCCTGCTTTAAAGAATGCCCTACCACAGCCCCTGGTGACTCTAGAAGCAAACCCAAGTTCCTGGGCACGCAGAAGAGCTGTGTCACCCCGTGGCTCTGAGCTCAACCACCCCACCACCCACCCGTGCCTCACCTAGTCCTTAGAGTGAAATGAATGTCCTCCTCATATCTAACCGCTCCAGGATGCTCTCACACACACGCTTGTCTCTTTTGGGGTTGTGAGCTTTAAATTTCAATTCGCACGCCACTCAGAGGGATCCTCCTGGACTCTCTAGACCTAAGAGAGCTCAGTCATGCAACCTACCATGTGGCATCAGCGCACATGAGTTATCATGTATCTTTCTCAAGAGACCTGATGTTCTGACCTGTCCACCTCGGGGTCCCACCCCTTAGTATGGTAGAGCTGAGGAGCTCCATAGATCTTTTTTCTTTCTTTCTTTTTTGTTTTTTTTTTAATGGATGCTGGAGTTTTCCTCTTTCCCCATGTTTTTCCTTGAGTTTCAAATCTCAAAGAACAGCATCCTTCAGAGGCCCAAAAAAGACAATCCATTGTCCCCTTTGACTCTACACTTCCACATCTGGCAAGTTCTGTCTCCTGGACGTTTTGCACACCCACCCTGCCCTCCACACTCACCCTGACATTGTTCCACCCTCTCACTTGCTGGAACAAACCTACTGATTGCCTTCTTCACACTGGCTCCACAGAACAAAGTATCATCCAGTCCCCACTAACCCATCATCTGCTCTGGAAAACAGAGCAAAAAAATCTAAGTAAGTCATAAATCCAAAATAAGCACTATAGGTTGTTTTAGAGTTTGCCTTTTTGTTCTTTTTTTAAATTTATTTGTGTGTAGTGTGTATGTGTGTGTGCATGCATGCATGTGCACGTGTGTGCACACACATGCTTGTATTTGTTTTGTGTGCCAGAGTGCTCAAGTGGAGGTCAGAGGACAACTTGTCAGATCCTATTCTCACCTTCCACCGACTGGGTCCTGGGGATGGAACTCAGGTCGCCCAGCTTCGCAGCAAGTGCCCTCACTGGCTGAGCCATCTCACTAGCGCAGAACAATTGCTTTGATTAGAAAAAAAAATGTGCTTTGGGGAGCTGGAAAGATGGCTCAACAGTTAAGAGCACTTGCTGTTCTTACAAAGGACCTGAGTCAGATTCCCAGCAGTCACGAGTGGCTCACAACCATCTGGAACTCCAGTTCCAGGCAATCCTGCCTTTGTCTGGCCTCTAAAGACACCAGGCACACACTCGGTGTTCATACAGACATGCAGGCAAAACACTCAGACACACACAGTAAGTAAATCTAGAATAATATTTTAAAGAAAGAGAAAGAAAAGTATGCTCTCAAGGCCTATGTGGGGAACGACTAATTTCCTTTCAAAAGGTATGCAAGGGTATGCAGGGGTCGTCCAGGCTCATCTGGTAACTGCACCTGCCACCGAGTCCAGTGAGCTGAGTTCAAGTCCCTGAGAGAATCAATTTATGGGACTTGTCCATACACAGTAGAGAAGTAAACATAAAACTGGTGCCAGGAAGTCCTCAGAGGACCGTGAGACCTCTGAGAGGACCCAAGGTCTCGGGATGCAGCTTGTCCCACCCGCCCCCCAGTAACGCTAATGCCCAGTCACACTCCAAGACTCCATAGCTGAGGAGTTTGATAGACTTTTTTTTAATAGTCTAAGGTCTAAGTTGAAGTTTTCCTCTTTTCTCCAAACTCCATATCCCTCCATCCTGCACAGATTAAAGGACAAAAACTCATCCACATGAGAGTCCAGGGCCTCACGGTCATCCCTGTTCTACTTCCCATCTCTCAACTGCAAGTCTCTGGTCCAGCCTCACCTTCTCTCTGTGTCTTGTGAGCAGTCCTTCTCTCACAGAACCTTTGGCCTCTAGTAGGGTCCAACTCTGGACCAAATTTCACATAAAAAGAGGACACTCACAAACCTGATGGGTCACGTCACACTGTGAGGTAAGGGGTATCACTTGCTGACCCACAAGACTCCCCCTACCTGGGACATCTGTTCTCTGATAGGCTAAGCCTACTATTACATTTTCCAGAAGCTTCCAAAATTTTGATGTTCCATGAGCCCTCTGTGCTTATTTCAGAGAGCAGGGAAGAACAGAAAGACAGCAGCAGAAATAACAACATACATGTCCCTGCTACTGCGGCTTTTCATGGTTTCCGTATCATTTTTATGAACTCTTAACTAAACTTCCTGTTTCTCTTGGTGGGAAAACGGTCTAAATGTGCACATTCTCTCCTTTCGGCACTGAGGAAACAGAGGCTATATAGCTAGTACATGGCAGAGCGTGACAATCAGCGTGTTCCAAAAATAACTTGTTATTTTGAGTCATGTGCTCAGCACAGGAGCAGCGTCTTACCACTGCAGAAAGGGAGACATTAAAATTACAACTGAGTGGCTTCCCCTTCAGTCTCAAAGGAAAGCTCTGTGAAGAGGTCTGAGTTTCCACCTGCTGCCGGGTGGGACAAAAGCAAGAGCATCTAAAATGAGATTTGTGTCTGATGGCGGTGGGGGGAGTAAGCAGGCAGCTGGCCGTATGAGGGCCTGCCCAGTGACTGCTTCTTTCCGTGGGGTAGAGTGTCATCACCCTGAGAACCTTTCCTGTGGATGCTCTCAGAAGGCATGGGTGCCACCAGGCAGCTGCTTTTTATACAAAACTAACAGAATTCACCTACTTCGGAAAATAATCCCCCTCGGGACCTTAACAGCAACTTTCGCTCCTTTTAAAAACAAATGTCTTCTAAATAAGGGTAGGGGCCTGCCCCCAGGAACCCCCTCCCCCACACCCTGATGAGATGCTCTTCACGCGCGCTAACACCCAGCCACTTAAGTGTGTCCTTGCTATTTTTAAAACCTGAGAGTCCACACAGCTTCACCTCAGTTTTCTTCCTCAATCTTGACTGGAAGTCACAAATAGCCCAGAAGTTGTCTAGATTTCTTCTTGAGACCTTGTGACGGTCAGCATCCCGACCCTCAGGACTGAGAGCTGAGGCAACTGTCCTGTGGGAAGACCCCTTCTAGAAGCAGCAAACTCCTCAAACCGAAGGCCTATAACCTCTGCCTGGAAGAGCCTCTGGAAAAATCGAGGAGAAAAAGAAAAAAGGTGAGGCGTAATGATACCAGAGAAACAGCAGCCTCCGTGTACAGAATTGCCTAATTATGAGCTGCTGTCCCCTCCACTGTCTGTGGAAGCCCCAACCTCCTTTTGAAGTGGGACAAGCTAGCCCATTCCTCCTGTGGCAGTTTCTGTGAGGAAACTGAGGGGAAAAGTCTTTGGTGACTTGCCCAGGGTCCCAGAGCTACTCAATGGGAGACCAGCCTGCCAAAGGAGATGATATTTGTCTCCCAGGTCAGAGAGCGCCCTCCAGTGGCCGGCCACCAACAGTGCACACCCACAGAACTGAGCCCCAGATTACATTCAGCATCCCGTCCCGACCCCCAAAGCCACTTGAATGGGATTCGAACAACAATAGTGAGGAGAATGTCAGCCTGGCCCCAGCTCTCAACAACTCCTGAAATATTGTGGTGGGTCAGCCCAGACTTCCAGCCCCTCGGCAGAGCTAATTGTCAGGCTCTTTCTGTTTTCTTTTGTTTTTGCCAGAGTTCAAGGAAGTCACGGAGAATCTAAGATTTCAACCCACAGGACTGAAGGACTGATCTTTATTTGAAAACATACTCACCTCTGACTTCTTAAAGAAAATTTGTAATTTAAAAAATATTGTAGGGGGCTGGGCCTGTAGCTTAGTGGTGGCTGCTTGCCTGGCATGGACAAGGCCCTGTGGTAACCCTTCCAAGCACACAGTCCTGTACTGGCAAGTTGTTCACATGCTGGAGAGTTTATTCACCAGCCATCTCTAGAACTCCCCACCCAGCAAAACTCAGCCATCTTCCTACTGCCTCTCAGCACACCTCCATGAGTGGAATCTACAGCCTGTGTCCTTCCGTCACCATTTGTTTCGTCTGAAAGTCCACCCATGTTGTGGTTTATATCAGAATGTCCTTCCTTTTTGAGGCAGAGTCAGAATCCACCTGATGTATGTTCCACAGGTTGTATCTGTTCACTCCTCCAGCTGTGGAGAATTTTGTCTGCTTCTAGCTCTTGGCTACTGTCACTCACACTGCTGTGAACACGGGCATGCTGGCCTGGACTTCTGTTTCCTCCTCAGACTTACCCCCCTCCCTCCTCTGTCACTATAGGTAACTTACAGGTATGTCTGAAGCCTTTACAGGCATGATCCGTAGTTCTACCCATGTTCCAGGCTCACATGGTCCACTGTAGCATCAAGCTCAAGTTTCCAGAGCTGCAAAGTCTAGGCCAAACCAGATTAAGGGCCGTCAATCTCCTCAGCAGCCTTGAGACTGCTGCAGAAGCTCCTCATCTGCTATCAACTAGGAAACTCCAAAGAACCACCGTCTAGACGGGCGGACGCTCTGGGAGTCTGGAGATAGGGTAAAGCCATCCGCACTCTTCACATCACACCGCTCAACTTGCTACAAAGCCCACAGACAGAGGTTTTACTTCAGCTGGGAAGATCACCCCAACACCCCCACACACACACACATGCGAACCCTTGCTAAATAAAAGTGAACAGACATTGCATCTAAGGGCAGTTAAAGATGCTTACCATATTTCTGTAATTTGAACATCTAAAAGAATTCCAGGTGTTCAGGGCAGTCCTCACCCACACACACCCCCTTCAAACATGCCCTTCTCCCTTGCTCTTGACTGAATGAAGTCTGTCCTGGGCCTGCCCTGTTAACTGAGAGCAGGGCACAGACACTCACCATCAGGGTGTGTCCCTCGGGTTTTCACCGCGGATGGACGCTGCCCAGCTGCCTTGAGCCTTTCGTGCTCAGTCCCTCAGGAGCTCCTGGAGTCAAAGGAGGACAGAAAACCCAGGCCACACCCCTGCTAGAAGCTGATCCATGCCTACTTCCTGCACAAGTCGCATTCAGCTACAAAAGGTACTTAAACTTCGTGTTAAAAATAAAAGGAAGAAAGCAGCCCAAGGTAGGAAGTTCGTGTCTCTGCCTGAGTCAACGAATCAAAGTACAGCAGCCATGCAAAACAGGCTTTCCTGAGGGCTGCAGTAGGAGCCTCCTCCCAGGAGAGCCAAGCGTCCCAGAGAAAAAGCATCTGGAATAGGAGGGTATGAATGGCTGCTAAGTTCCAACTCCTGGTGCCTGGGAAACCAGTGTGCTTGAAGATGTTCCTAGGGGAAGTTGATGCCCAGTTAAAGAAGGCCACAGCCTGCAAGATGGAAGTGTCTCCACAAGGGAGAGAACAGAGATCACTACAAGTTGCACAGGGAACTTGGGCTTGGAGAAGAATTCTGCTCTTGATTCACAAAGTCAGAAGTCCCAACAAGTAGTGAATCCCATTGGAATAGGGGGAACAGAGGGTGTGGCTCTCTTCGCTGCTGGCCTGCATAGAATGGGTGACCGCTTCCCTAACTAAGGAGAAGTCTCTTGACCCCAGGCCTCTACAGGACAACATTATGCTGTTATACAGAGAGCAGACGTCGGATTTTGTCTCCTGAATTTGGGGTGTTTCACAGCATTGCCGGCAAACTGCACAGCAACCCACCTTCCACTGGACATAGTCGGGGAGTCAAGCTGAGTTTAGAATACAAGAGTTGGTACTGAGGGAGTAAGGAGGCCTGTCTTTCACCCGAGTGATGGAGATTAAAACTCAGGCCCCCATGTTTGCACAGCAAACACTCCCACCCATGAGCTGTTGCTCTCGCCCTTTATGTCTTTTGAAACATAGCCTTTGTATGTACTCGAGGTTGTCCTTAAACACCCTATGTCCAGGCTAACCTTGAACTCAGTCCTTTGGCCTTGGCCTCCACAGTGCTGAGATTAAAGGTGTGAACTACCATGCCCAGCCTCAAAAGCTGTTCTCTTAGATAAAATAGATCATCGAAGCCCTGGGAAGATTATCGAGATGGACCCAGGACGTGGGATATAAAAATCTTGATTTGTGGGCCATAGAGATGACTCATCAGGTAAAGGTACCTATGGCCAAGACTGATAACCTGAATCTGATTCCTTGGACCCACAGTGGAAAGAGAGAATCCACTCCTGCAAGCTGTCCTCTGACCTCCACACTGTGTCATGTCACATGTGTACCTACATACATACATATACACACATATGCACACGCGTACACATATGTACACACACACAAACAAATAAATAAACCCAACAGACATTTAAAAAAGAATCCTGATTTGTGTCCAGCCCTGGGTCAACAGCATTTCTGCAGAGTATGGGACCAAGTGAAAAGCATCAAATTATTTCTCAAAAAAAAAAAGATGTCTGTGGGTAGCAAGATGGCCCAGCAGGCAAAGGTTCTTACTGCCAAACCTGGTGACCGGAGCTCTAGTCACAGGACCAGCAAAATGGAAAGAGAACCAGCTCCTTCAGACTGTCCTTTGATCTCCACACGTGTGACACGACACAGTGTACTCACGTACATATGTGTACACATATGTATACACATACATACACATATGTACACACGCACTACATTGTTTGAGTGGACAGTGCCTGGGAATGACGCCTAAGATCATCTGACCTCCACACACGCGTGCCCTCTCACACAGATACATGCGCATACACAAAAATGATGGCGTCTGGTCAGTTGTCAGACTACAAGGTGATTGGTGGAGGCCAAAAGACTTCAGTGTCTTAATTCCTGGAGACATCATTTTGACTAGAAAACTTGATTCTCACTTGTCTTTGTTAGGAGAGCCACTGTATT
The DNA here is from genome assembly GCA_001685095.1 of Ellobius talpinus. NCBI lineage: Eukaryota > Metazoa > Chordata > Mammalia > Rodentia > Cricetidae > Ellobius > Ellobius talpinus. Next base: position 32,863 of record LOJH01002256.1, on the reverse strand, counting down.
GTCTCTTTACTGGTCCCTCTCCAGTATCTGATCTAGAGAAAGCTTGGCTGGGTTCACCCACAGTGGCATGTTTCAGTTGCCATGACTGTGGGGCTGTGGGGCTGCGGAGCTGGGAAAGAAGTCGGTCCTGCCTAGGTGCCTTGTGACCCACAGGAAGGGGAACCAGTCACAGTGTTACTAACTCCAAAGTGAGTTCTACCCAGAAGAGGAGGGGGCAGGGCAGCAGCTTGCCTGGGAAGAGTCCCTGGACTCCATTGCCAACCCCACAAGAATTAAACAAATAAGAAAAAGAAGGGGGACTGCAATCTCGCAAGGCTTCACCTCAGAAATGCTGTTGAGTCCTGAGCAGAGCAGGGTAGAAGTGGGGTGGCAAGCCTCCTTCCTTTTCCTCTTCTCCTTGGTCTACCCCAAAGCTGCTTCTGCCTTCTCCCCGCCTTTTTGGTAATGCTGGGGTCTGTGCATTCAGGAAGTGGCCCAGAAGGGAATAGGCATGTGGGACAGACTCTCACCACAGAAAGAGGATGACATGCAGGCAGGTAACATGCACTGAGATCTGGAAGCTCTGGATGCTCAAGGACCAGAAAGGCTGCCTCCTTCTGTTCTACAGTCCCCATGGACACCACTAGTCTACCTCACTGGCTTGAGGCTGCAAAGCTGATAGATTCAGCAAAATAAACTTTAGATTATGGTTAAAATTCTTACTTAAATAACAAAAAAACAGGACCAGGAAGACGGTTCGACTGTGAAATGTGTCTACTGCCAAGCCTAACATCTGAGTGAGTTCAAATCCTGAGACCCACATGGTAGGAGAGAATAGTTTCTGCAAGTTGTCCTCTGACTTCCATACATGTTATTCTAGAGTGCACACGCGCACGCACACAAACACATGCACACACACATACACACACATACACACACACAAATGCAATGATAAAAACCATTACAGCTTGAGAGAAAATGTCTTTTCAATCAGGATAGAGAGTTGTTTGTTTGTTTTAAGAAAGATTCAAACAGCATAGATTGTGAAGGAAAAACCAATAAATTTAACTGTAGACCTCCAAACATTGTAAACAAAGTTAAAGGTTGCACATAAAACTGAACAAATACTTAGGACATACAGAAAACACACAATGTCTCAATACATGAAAGATAGTACAAACCAAAAAGAAAAGGGTACGAAAATGAGCCATGGTGTGGACAATCCTAGCAGCCAGGGAACAAAAGCCAAAGTGGCCTTGGCGAACCCTTCCTCACGTACAGGTTTGGCAAAAAGCAGAATGGCTCAGAAACCCGGATGTTGGCAGGATTTGGAGACTGAGGACTCCCACCTGCCTCTGGTGAACACATTAAGGGAAAAGCTGAGAACTCTCCTGACCAAGCACGTGCATGACTTCTCCCCACTGTGCAAGGCTGCAGGTTCAATCCTTAGCACCACACCATAAAGATGCTTAAAAAATACTTTAAAAATAAACACTCGTACTTGTAACAGCATCTAATCTCTGTTAAATGCTCAGTTGATGGCTATTATTTTTTTTGACTATAAATTCATTCATTCTTTGGTTTGGTTTGGTTTTTGAGTCAGGGTTTCTTTTTAGCTTTGGAGTCTGTCCTGGCTTTTGTAGACCAGGCTGGTCTCAAACTCAGAGATCTGCCTGCCTCTACCTCCTGAGTGCTGGGATTAAAGGCACACACCACCACCACCCGGCTAAATTCATTCATTCTTTTTGTGTGTACGTGGGTTGAGGATCAAACCTCTGCCCCCATCCCTAATTCAAAAGCTTTGACTGATTGAAACTGATTGAATCTCCTTATGTAGCTTAGACTAGCCTCAAACTCATGATTCTTGTGCCCCAAGCCCCAACCCTGAGTGTTTTAATGTTTATTTATTATGTGTGTGTGTGTACATGCATGCTATGACATGTGTGTGTGGGTCAGAGGATGACTTTTGGCCGTCAGTTCTCTCCTTTCACCTTGCTGAGTTGAGGATCTTGTCTTCTGCTATTTACTACGTCCTCCAGGCTAGCTGGTCAGCAATTTTAGGCTATTCTCCTGTCTCTGCCTCCCATCTCCATGGTAGGACTGCTGGAATTACAGATGTGTGCCACCACATCTGGCTTTTGATGAGGGTTCAGGGTCAAACACAGGCTCTCAGACTTGCATGGCAAGCACTTTTCCTGGCAGTGCCCTCGCAGCTGTCCTGTTTTGTTCTTTGAGATCTATGTGTCCCAGTCTGGTAACCTCCTGCCTCAGCAACCTAACCCCATAGGCCATGAGTGTCTGACACCACAGCTAGCTCAAACATAATTTTTAATGGAGATAGGACTGCTACAGCCAATTGCGGGAAAGCCCAGCACCTAGACGGTACTGATAAATTGCAGAGACCAATGAGCAGGGCACCGTGGAACACACCTTTAATCCCAGCACTCATGGGGCGGAGGCAGGAAGGAGACTCTGTGAGGTGGAGGCTAGTGGGTCTACACAGCAAGTTCCAGACCAGTTAGGGCTATATTGTGAGATCAGGTTTCTAAAACAAAACAACTTTGCGGAGACTAGGAAATCTACCCTCCCATTCAACAGTAGGAATGTGTGAAACCAAGATAGGGTTTCTCTGTGTAGCCGTGGCTGTCCTGGCTTCAAACCAGACTGGCTTCAGACTCAGAGGTCTTCTTGCCACTGCCTCCAGAGGTGGAGAGGGGAATCATTTCCAGGCCATTATGAAGCTACAGCTTGAGAAAACTGGTGGCCTCCTCCAGCAAGGAACTGTTGGACAGACTCCACTGTGGGAAAGTCTGGCTCTCCAAAGATCAGCCAGTCTTTCTCAGGACTACAGGCCTCATGAGCAATACGGGACATGGGGAAGCATCCTGTTTTCTTTATAAATCTTAGCTACTGAATCCACTGTGTCTGATGTACCCAGTGCCTCGTTTGGTCCTGTGGGCATTCTCATCATGAGATTGTGACTACATAACACAAATAAGTCAGCATTTGGGAAACATACCTACAGTTGTAGTAATGCATAGCTTTAATAGACCACCGTGGACTCTGGAAGTCCTGCCTGCCTGCCCTAGACTCCACAGTTCTCAAAGAGCCCTCAAGGGAAAGGTGAGATGGCCCATGCTAGAACTCCATATATTCCTAGGGAAAGATGCTGTTATTAAAAAGACACAAGGACTGTGGGTCACTAATAGAGAAACCAAGATGAGCAAAGTGAACAATGGCAGATGTTACACATGCTACATGAAGCCTTAACAACCTGGACCAACGACATTGTCTTGTAAGTGACCACATCTGAACACTGGCCACATTGCTTAGAAATACAGGCTCCAAGGATATCCCAGCATCCTTTGCTGGTCTGCTGGCCAAAATGCTACAGAAGCTTTACTTGAGCTCCACAACACCTCACCCACAAGAAGGTCCCAAGTTACCATGGCCCTATCCCCCACCCTGTCCCAAGACATGCTCAAGTCCTAACTTCCTATATCTGTGAACACTTTATTTAGAAATAGTCTCTGTAAAAGTCATCCAGGCGAGATGCAGTCACATGGTCTTGAGTGGACCCTGAATGCAATGGCCAGTATCTTTATAAGAAAGGGGAGAAGAGCCAGGCGGTGGTGGTATACGCCTTAATCCTAGCACTCAGGAGGCAGAGGCAGGCAGATCTCTGTGAGTTTGAAGCCAGCCTGGTCTATAAAATGAGCTCCAGGACAGCCAGTACTACACAGAAAAACCAACTTGAAAAACAAACTAACAAAAAGAAAAAAAAGAAAGAAAAAAAGAAAGAAAAGGGAGAGGGAGATTCAGAGATGCAGGGTAAAGGCCATGTGGAGACAGGCTGGGCTTGGAGTGATGCAGCCAGTAAACCAAGAACACACCGGAGGCCAGCAAGCAGCAAGCATCATTAGCACCTTTGAGGGAGTGCCACCTCAACCATACAGTGAAATTGGGACTTGTAGGCTTCAGGACTGGGAGAGAAGTTTCTGTTCTTTTCAGTCATTGGTTCGTGCCCATGTGCTATGGCAGCCACAGAAAGAGCATCCCACGCATCTCCTCACCCCGGAGCAGCTCCCACTGCAGCCGGGGAGCACTGGGCAGGTGTGGTGTGACTCCAGCGCCTGAAGCTTGAGTGGCTACTGTGTTGCAGCACCACTGTGTCCACCCACGAGGCTGTGCAGTGGGCACGAGATCTAACACGGGCTCCGAAACAAAGCAAGCTTCATGGTGAAAACCATCCTATTGTTTCCCATCAGCATGAGGGGGGAAAGGCTATGAATCTGTGCTTTTGGTTTGGGAGTAGTAGATAATTATCAGTGCAGTGCATATAATTATGCAGTAATAGTGAAACATCCTTTATGACGTTAGAAATGTCTGCTGCCATCCGAGGAGATTACAGTAACAGCGAGGCTCTCTACTGCATGCCTGGGTGTAGACATGAGGCGGACCGGGTGACTGTCCCGAAGAGAGTATGAGAGGTGGTCCACTAAGGGAATGGAGTCCACATTAACTAGGGGGTTCCACGAATCCTGCTCACAAATCCTGCTCCCACCATATGAAAGTTTTACCCAAACCACATCCACCTGGAGCCATTCCAGACACTTGAACTGCTGTTCTCTGCGGAACGCTGGCTATGTGGCAGGGACTGTAGATTTGTTGATTTTTTTATTGGCAGGATGCCCACTCCATGTTGGAGCGCTGCTTCAACGCGGGCCTCAAACGCGGGCCTCCACTATGTAGCACCTCCTCTGGGAAGGCTACTTGGATTAAATCTGGTTTGGGGTTGCACATGGCACAAATATGGGATGAGTTGCATTCAAAGCCATGAGGGCTGTGGTTCCAACCCCTGTTGCAGAACCTATATCCAGCTCCTGCTTTACTCAGCTAGACTGTGCCACTTCCTTCCTTAGGAACACGCTAGCGTTTTCTATTGCCTGCAAATCAAGTTCAGGTTTCCTGGCTTTATGCTTCCCACTCCCTCCTGTCTTTTGGGTCCTCGCTTCTCTTTACAATCCTCTGCTTTGGTCAGATCATCATCTTGTGGCTCCTTAGCTTTCTGCTCCTCCGATCGGCACAGGCCTTTGCTTCTGACTCAAGCTTCCCGACTGGAAACCCAAGACTGTCCTCCACACCAAGCACCAAGGAAATAGTACCAAACTGTTTTCAGGAACTGGGGGGTCATTGTGCTTGTGTTCTGGAGCTCCAGCAGCAGAGCGGCAATGCTCTAACTTCTCTTTTTGTACAAACTCTTGCTAAAACGTGACCTCCTGTGAAACCTTTTGTGTCAGCTTCCCGGCAATCCAGACAAAGTAAACGCCAGCAATCCAGGTTGAAGAAAATCATTACATTTACTGTGGGGTGTGTGTGTGTGTGTGTTAGCCTATGTGCCAGTGTGCTTATGGAAATCAGAGGACAGCATGTGAGGCCCAGGGTCAAAGTCAGGCTTGGTAGCAGTGCCTTTCCCTGATCAGCCCTAGCAGTACAATTTTTAAATTGCACAGTGAAAACACTCAACAGTTCACGCATGACAGAATATGAGGCAAAACATAAAATGTCTAACTCCTGCCAGTGCTCACATTACCCTGTCATGGGTGGGAAAAACAGGTAGGAATAAAGATCGTCCCATCAGCAAGAATAACTGTTGTTATTTGCTCTGAAAAGGACACAGTTTTGAATATGAAGGGGATCTCCACATGCTCATCTAACAGGAAACACAAGCTTCTCTCAAATTTCCCATCAAAATATGGTCTCCTAGCAACACCCACTGAAAGGTAAAGCTTCTGAGATTTCGATTTTACTATCTGTTATGCATTCTTTGTGACTCAACCTTCAAGGGTATAAAATGTTAAAGTTGAGATTAAATTTCCACTAACTGAAATGCAATTTATTAAAGGAATTTGTACAATGGCTGAAACAACATCAAGGTTCTCACTCAGCCACTAGAGAACTATTAAAGTTCTAGCCAGAATATTTGAAAATTCAACTAGTAAAAGATTAAATTAAAAAGCTTAAAGTGAAGTTATATTAATGAGCAACTTTGGGTACAAAGTAACTATTTTAACACAAAATCTATTTGCTGCTCAATCTTTTTTTCCTTGCAAAAATCAATGGACAATATCACTGAAGACTGGTTCACCTAGTGCAATGAGCAGTAGAAGGTTCTCAGCCTGCACAAGGCCTTCAGTTCAATGCCAGCATGGAAGGAAAACATGTTGAGAGTTCACCTAAACCCTACAGAAGCCAAGTCCATACAGGAAACATGGCCGCTTTAGCTATATAAGCCGTAGTAACACAGATCCAAGCCTGCCCTGTATCTAGTCACGGTAGTTCAGAAATGCTATGATTAGAAGTCAAATTAATTAAAAACCACCTGGTGAGGCTGTGCGTAGTGGTGCACACCCTTAATCCTAGCACTCAAAAGGCAGAGATAGGCCTGGGCTACATAGTGAGCTCCAGTTCAGATAAGGCTACAAAGTGAGACTCTCTCAAAAACAAACAAAAATCACCTGAAGTCGCACACACGAAGGTTCAGTCCTCAGCACCACACAAAATAGGCATGGTGGCACACATTTATAATCCCACCTCTCTGGAGGTTGGGGCAGGAGGATCGGAAAGTCAGTCATACTCAGCTACACAGTGAGTTCAAGGCCGGGCTGGGATAAAAATGATCCTGTCTCCATAAACTTAAAAAAAGGGGGGGCTGAAGACATGGTTCAGCAGTTAAGAGCAGGTTGTTCTTCCAGAGGACCTTGGTTCAACTCCCAGCACCCACATAGCAACCCACAACTGTCTCTACCTCCACTTCCATGGGATCCAACATCCTCACACAAACATATATGCAGGCAAAACACCAATGCACATAAAATCATTCAAAAATAATAATCAGTCGGGCAGTGGTGGTGCACGCCTTTAATCCTAGCACTCGCAAGGCAGAGGCAGAAGCAGGCAGAACTCTGTGAGTTTGAGGCCAGCCTGGTCTACATAGCTAGTTCCAGGACAACTAGGGTAGTTGCACAGAGAAACCCTGTCTCAAAAAACAAAAACGACAAAAAAAAATTATAATAAAAAAAGAAATAAATCACCTGGTGAAAACCACAGCTTCTCAAAAGGAAATTCTTGTATATTATCTTTGGGAATGTGAATTACTGTAGCCACTAGGGAAAACAGTAGATATTTGAGTTGAGAAACTTTGAGGATAGTACTATTATGATCCAGCAATCTAACAGGTATAAATTGGTATGCTGAAGGGCTGCATGTGGTTCTAGTTCACTGCCACATTAGTTACAACGGCTCAGACATAGAATAGATCTATTGGCTAACAATATAACATACTGAGAAAATGTCATAAATACATAACAGGCCAATACTGTTTATCCTTTAGGAAGGAAACTGTCACTTTTAACAGCATGGATGAACTGGGAAGACATTAATACTGAGTGATATAAACCAGGCACAGAAAGATAAATTCTATGTGACCTCATTTTTATGGGAGGAAAGTCTATAAAAGTAGAATTCAAGAATGAAATGATTGGCAGATGAATGTGGCTTGAATAAAAATTGCCTCCATAGGCCCATAACAAGTGACATTCTCAGGAAGTGTGGCCTTGGCGGAGGAGTATGTCACTGGGGGCGGGCTTTAAGGTCTCAGATGAAGTGTGGCACTCTCTTTCTGCTGCCTGCTGATTCAGATGTAGAACTCTCGGTTCCTTCTCCAACACGTCTCCCTCCAAGCTGCCATGCTTCCCATCACGGCAATAATGGACTAAACCTCAACTGTTAGCCAGCCCCAATTAAATGCCTTCCTTTATAAGAGATGCTGTGGTCATGGTGTCTCTTCACAGCAACAGAACACTAAGAGAAGGGATAAAGGAGATTTGGGTCAAAGGCTGTATGTTTTTTACTAGATGAAAGGAAGAAATGTCTGAGAAGTACTGCAGAGAGTGCAAGCTACAGCTAATAATAATGGAATAGATTTCATAATCACCGAGAGCAGACTTTGGCCAGAAGAATAACAAAAGTGAGCTAATACTTGTAAATGGATTTGCTCATCCCAGAATATGAACACATAAAACACATTATACCTCCATAAGTACATAGAATTACTGTCAGATGTGTAGGGAAAATAAAACAGCTTCTCAAAATTTGCAACAAAGGATATTTTACCCTGAAACACTTGGTGTATAAATTTTTACCATTTCAATATTCCAGAGCTATTAAATCAAGTCTCAGCTGTCAGTAGGTGAATTCTCAGTGTTCCCAGCTCATCTCTTGCTCATTCTTCCAGACCACACTTTAGAATCATCTGTGCGAGCAACACTTAGAGCTGTCTATCCAGGATGGCTCTGTTTCTTCATCTCTAGATATACGTGCATGCACAATTGTGTGCATGTACGCGGAGACGAGAGGTCAGTCAGGTGTCTTCCTCAATCACTCTCCATCACAGTTTTTGAGACAAGGTTTGTCACTAGCCCTGGAGCTTCACCTGCTCCTGTCTCTCCAGTGCTGGGATAGAAGCACGCACTGTCAGCCTGGTTATGTGGTCCTGAGGATCTGAACTCAGTCCTATGCTTGTGAAGCAAGCAGAGGGCAATCTGAGCCATCTTCCCAGCCAGGAAGCTAACTTCTTACATAACTAAGCCTCTTCTATTGGTGGTCAAGGCTATGTACAGCAATGAAGCAACAAAGGCCCATCAACAGATCAACTGCCCCATTTCCATTACAACTACGTAACAATAAAAATGAATCAACTCTTAAGAAAAGTCACAAGGGTAAACATATATTGTGTCATTTTTATAAAATTCCAAACCATATGAAATTAACAGCAAGGTAAACACAACTCAGAATGATAAAATCTGGAGGAAGAAAGGACATGAAACTTCCATAGCAAGCAACATTCTTACACTGCGGCCGGGTATACAATTTACTATGTTTTATGTATTATATACAACTGTATGGACTTTTGTGGTATGAAATGCTTCATTTAAAGCAGGCTGAAAATATGAAAGATGTTAAATATGAACACTAACATGTACGCACAACAATAAAATTTGTATAAAAAGTATACACAGAAAATGCACACTCTCTTCCAGTGCTCCACACCCTCAGTGTTAACCTGGAGGGCTGCACCACCAACATGCAGGCAGGCAGAGTTAGCTGTGCCAGCAGGACCTCTGAGCGTCTGAGAGCTCCATGTCAGGCGGGAGCAGACCTCTAGCCATTCACTTCCTTTTCTTCCCCACTCATCTGTACTTAGATCTTTCTTTGTCTTTGGATTTCTTTGGACTTCTGCTTCGGTCTCTCTTTCTACTCCTTTCCCTTTCATAAGGATCTGTCTGGTACTTGGGTTTGTGGCTGTTACTATAGTGACCATCCCTTTCTCGAGATTGGCTACGACTGTAGTTCTGACATTGGTCTCTCTTTTCACTTTTCTGTTTCTCCCAACAGCTTTCTTCATCTTCATAATGGCCAAAGCCCATTTCCCTGTAGATATCCTGTCAAAGAAATGCAGTTTTAAAGTTGGTCAGTAAAATGATCATCTATGAGCACTATCAATTCATGAAGCCAAGAAGCCATTAGCAAATCATTGCAACAGTTCAAATCCATTTTTTAAAATTCACTTTATTTTTATTTTCTGTGCCTAGGTGTTTTGTGTTTGTATGTCTATGTACGAGTGTTGGATCTCCTGGAACTAGAGTTACAGTCACATGTAACCATCTGTAAGCACCATGTGGTACTGGAAATTGAACCAGCATTCTCTGGAAGAGCAGCCAATGCTCTTCACTGCTGCATCATCTCTCCAGCTTTCATTTTCATCTTTTCGTAGGCAGGTTCATGCTATGTGGCCCAAGCTGGCACTGAACTCACACTTCTTTAGTCTCAGCTTCTCCCAGCCACCTGCCCTCATGGCTTCAGTGTGTACTACCCCAATACTAGAATCTCAAAACTATATAAACACAAATAACTCAGAAGAGTTAACCATTTTATAGAGCAATCTAATCAGTTTATTACATCTATTTCAGTTGAGCTGAAGGATCAGATCTAAACACATGGAACTGAAAAGCAGCCAAGCAAACTCTGAACAGGCTTTGTTTTAATGGTATCAGAGGAACAAACACAGGCCTTCACACATTCCATGGTATCCCCAGTCCTAGAGCAAGACTCAATGCTCTCATCACATACAATCGTATTCCACTTTCTCACTCTCCACTTCCCCAAAATGTGGTCCCATCACTGAGCTGCAGTGAAACTACTGAAGTTCCCCTAACAATTCTACAAGAAGATGTCACTCAAATAACAGAGCAGGAAGAGAATTTAGCTAAGCCAGTCAAACTAAAATGAAAGGAAAATGGACACTACAAATGTTGGTGTGGACAACACCACAAGCCCCCAAGAGGCTGGCCTTGAACTCACTCTGTAATCCAGGTAAGCCTTGGACTCCTGATCTCCTTGTCTCAACCTCCTAAATTGCTGGAATTACAGGCCTATGTTACCACACTTGCCTCATTTTTTTTAATTACTGAGTACACATTCTATTAGTCCCCTACCGCTGGTTAATTTTAAAGTGTTCTCTAATGTCATCTCTTCATGTCTTCAAATCCATTTTACATGTTCAAACTAGGCTGATACATGATGTGTTCAAACTCTTACTGAAGGGGGCTAGGAAAATGGCTTAGTGGTTAAGGGAACTTACCTGTCTTCCAGAGGACCTGAGTTCATTTCCCAGCACCCACAAGACAGCTCACAATTGTCTGTAACTGACTGGACAACCATGGCAAAACATCAATGTACATAATAATAAATAAATTAAAAAACAAAAAAATATTTGTTTTAAAAAAAACCTCTTAATATGTCAGACATGATGGCACACGCCTTTAACCCCAGCCCTGTGAGGAGGCAGAGACACGTGGATTTCTATATATGAGTTTGAGGCCAGCCTAGTATACATGGTGAGCTCCAGGCCAGTCAAAACTACATAGTGAGATCTCCTGTCTTTACAAAAAGAAAATATCTTACTTTCCTATCCTTAAAAGTGAATTAAGAAACAATCTTTTGGCTTGGAGAGATGACTCAGAGGTTGAGAGCACTGGGTGCTCTTCCAGAGGTCCTAAGTTCAATTCCCAGCAACGATACAGTGGCTCACACCCATCTGTAATTCGATCTGGTTCCCTCTTCTGGCATGTAGACACAACACTGGATAAATAATAATTAAGTAAATTTTAAAAAAAAA